>SMDT01000423.1:0-171708 GCA_005392925.1 Aquilaria sinensis
GGGGTCCTCTGTCATTCTTTCTCGATGATACATTATCTTACCCAGTGATTCAATATTCTAGGTACAGTACTTAAGACAACTTTCTATGAATCTGTAGCACGGCTTTTGGTGGTGAAATTTTCTGTATGTCTTGCATGAAGGTCCATAACGAGCTACCCTTTTTTTTTGTTATCCTTTCTTGGCTCATGTGCCAAGTTTTGCCCATTTATTTTTCTGGATGCCTTTTTACATGCCACTGGCATTAGTAAGGCCCTTCACAGTTTGACCTATGGGCTACTTTATTATTCTTTCTTAGCTCATATGCCAAGCTTTCTCTACCTCTCTTTTTTTTTTTAAAGGGCTTTTGCATCCTGCTAGTACTCCCAGGGCCACTCATGGCTTGCCCCCGGAATTCTTTCTCTAGGGCCATAGTCCTCGAAGAAATTCTTTGGCCATAGGTATTCCCGACCATCATACTATGGGACATACCAAATGAGATCACTAAATCTCTGCTTATACTCCAACACTGAGAGCTACTGTTGCTCAAACAGGCTAAACTTAACCTTCTTCTAATCTTTCAGTGAAGCGCTGTGAGTGGTCATCTTATTGCCCTTTTTCTGTGAGCGAGTTGCCTAGCATTTCGCTAGCATAAGTCTTGTGGACTACTCTCCATTATAACTCAGCATTTTCTTCCAATCTGAAAGTTGCCAGTAAAACCCTTTGAGAAGATGAGACGTCTATCCTCTCAAAGTTCTTGTCAACTTGATTCGCCCAGAATTCTGTCTACTCTGGGTCACAACTGCCATTGAACACTGGTGCTTCAAGGCAAGAAAACCTTTCAGTTAGCCTTTTCTTAGTCCTCCAGTATTTGTAGTACTGGGCCTCCCTTTTTGAGTCCTCACTGCCCTAGTGTGACAGTGAGTTCGGTAGGCCTCTTAATGTTTTTAATATCCAGCTTTTCAGCATCTGGACTTTCTTGTTTTTCTTTCCTCATTATCAACAGTTTTACTGGTTTGGTCTTATATCACATATTCTTTTCCTAGCCTTTTTCTCATTGTTTATTCTTTTTGTTGCCTAGCAGGTTCTGGGACTTGTACTTGGCCTTTTGTCAGGGTATGAATACCTAGTTGCTGGCATAGTCTCCTATATTGCTTCCAATTTTTCTCTGGGCATCAAGGCCTAGTAACAATTTCCCTTAATAGTTTAATAGCCCTAACTTGGGCTTCTAGCACAAAGCTAGTATACTCATTCCTATCAGGGGAAGCTTCACTTTCATTTTGGCCTTTAGTATCTCTGTTCATATTTCTGTTTCTTATCCTATCATAACAACAAAGCAAGGCACACAATGCATATGCTCAATATTTATAAATGACTCATCCTAGCGGACTTAACCTAGGGAGGGAACAAGTCTATACTATAAACAATCATAGACCAAAACTTTGGTCCTTAAGAGCAACCATGCTCTGATACCAAGCTATTGTCCCCAAACTTGCCCATGGCCCATCCGGGCCCAAATTGCATAAAGTATACAGTGGAAGTCTTATTTCACAGAAAGGGCATTTAATTTCTTATTACAAGTTAAGGGCACGAACCCCAGGATACTTACCGGTACTAGCTCGTTAATTTCTTATTTAAGGTGAAGTTTAGGTGCTCTCGGAAACAAGCTAGTACCTATTGTTAGTGTTGTGCCCAAAAGGCCAATCATGAGATGATTGTATTTTCACACATTGAGTCATGATATTTTATTTAGGCATTAACCCAGCAATTTTGTTTGCTGTTTTGTTTTTGTATAACGTAATAAACATAATTGTAACCCTAGAATAATGATATTCTTAAACGTCCCTAGTCTAGTATTATTGTGGAGCGGGTTGCAATAATACATAATGACTAGCATATGTGGAGAGTAATATGAGGTATGTAGTCTACATATGGGTACAAGTTGGAGAACTTGTGTACTGGACCGACCCACCATGAGAACACTTCATGGATTGTTATATGAGTGTCATAAGTGATTCTCATAGTGATCATGGTATATGTAGTCCTTCGACCTAAGATCATCAAGGTTCCCTACATGTGAGTCACATACTTTGATACTTTCGTTTGTTGCTCGTAACTGAGTGAACTTGAAGGAGGTCATTAGGTATGTCATATATCATGCGGAGGGATTTGTATGATCAAGATGGGATTTGTCCCTCCTATGTAATGAGAGTGATATCTTCGGGCCCCTTGATAGAGTGAGACTTAGAAAATGCATGGCCATGCTCCGATGAGTTGATATACGATATCAAAGTCATCAGTTTAAGTTGGTCTACTCAGTAATCAAGAAACCAAATATTGGGCTATACGAGAGTGACACATTCCATGTCTCGTGCTTAGTCTTGATATCTTGGACAAAGGGACAATGGCATATATCGGTGATGATCATAAAGGTTTAGTTGATTCACCGACAATCTTGTCACTTGGGTAGCAATGATGTGTTGCTAGACACCGCTCATTGCTTATGATCATAAATGTGATTTATGATCATTGGCAACTGGGCAAGAGCCTATTGGGTCGCACACATAGAGCAATTTGGATCATTAGAGTGCATGGGCTAATTATTTGGGTTATGGTTTCACTTTAATTTCATATTAATAATGGGCCAAGGAGTTGAGCCATTATTAAGCCCGAAATTAAATCCTAATTGGATTAGGGTTTTGAAACCCATTAGGCCTGGAAGTTGAGTCTCACTATAAATACAACTTTTAAGAGAGAAATTCGCAGGTCTCCTTGCCCTAGCCTCCCAAAAGGACAGCCGCACTCTTCTCTTGCAATTCCTTGGAGGACGCAAGCTAGCACTGCGAGCGCAAGAGAAACGCATCTGCCGGGACGTGGTGGAAGCATGGTGATCCTGAGAGGCTCGTGTGGATACCATAGAGAGCCTGAACACGTCAACTGTTCAGGTTTTGTGATTCAACTCTACAGTTGAGTGAGAGATCTCAACCAAAAATTAGGTATGAAATTTTCGAACACCCGGTTTACCTCGTTTCACTTGGATCCTGGAGGGTTTCGGTTAAATTCTGCTGCGCTGTTTGGCTCCCGAAACCCAACACCTATGTGGAATTTATGTGTTCATTTCATGGACTTTGTCAAACATAGCCAAGTACTTGCATGGAAACCAAAACACCAAATCCATATTTTGAAAACTTGTTTATGAACTTATGTCTTGCATACTCTTATATTGTCTTAGAAACATGCATACATCATCCCATAGAACATAGTCAAACATAGGCCTCTTCTAGTATTTTCTCCGCTTGTGCACACAATATCATAAGCATCACTTCACATACTTAATTTGTCCAAAAGTACACATGTCCATTTACATGTACTTAATATCCTTAGATGCCATTTTAGCACATATGTGACCATTTCCATACTATTCCAAGTTCACTTGCAATTTCTTCCTTAGGTGCACATACGAGGCCAAATGTTGCATGCTTCATTAATGATCATAGCTTTAAGAACATGCAGTTATGCCGGTACTCAACATGTGAGCTCATTCTCATTGAACATAAACAATTTAACTTCCATACTTGCATATCAATCTTAGTGCATGCCAAGCACATGGTAATACCACCAAGAATTCCAAAACATACCATAGCCCGTGAGTTCATATTTACAAGCCATAAAGGTAGTGTTATACTAAAAGTGAACAAATTCACTTAAAACTTAGCCATGATATTTGGAAGAATGATACATGGCAAATAATGCATAATTCCATAGAACACATTCCACCTTAATAGACCTTGTTCCCACGAATTTCTAGACTGCAAACACCTGCAGAAAGAAGTCGACAACATTAGCTTGATTCACAAGCAATCCATATCACAAAAGACACTTAGAATATTGAGCAACATATGCACAAACCTTTACCATCCGAAAGAGTATACATACTCTTGACCTTAATGCTTTCCTATAGCTCCTTTTTCCTACAAAAGTAGAGGAGGGTGGATGAGTTCTAAAACTCAATAAAGATTATGGCAGCATCCAATGTCTAACGTAGTGAGGAATTTCATATGGCTTTCAAAGCCAACTTATGGCCTCCAAGGCCTAACATATGACTTCTAAAGCCTAACTTATACTAAGAACATAATGGCAATTATTCCACAGTCTTGCAAAGAAAACACTAAGACAAAGAAAACATAGGATATATAGCAATAACAATAATAATAATAATAATCGAGGTCAACATGCATAATCAATTCATAGAAGCACACAAAACACACACACCACATAACACAATTCTGTGTGGGTATAGCAAGCATTAGCATATTCCATATCACACAATATCGGTCGACCATTTCTTATACCGTACTAAGCTCATGAACTTGGGAATCGAGTTGGCCAAACTTAATTCCAAGCCTTAAATGCTTGCACAGAACTCATTAGTAAACAGAATTGCCAAAGTAATAATACTTCACCTACTTAGCACTATGTGCCCGAATACTCACAAAGTGAGTGTGAAAAATCCTCACACAGAGTTGCTGAAGCAACAAAACAACTTAGCCCTCTTAGCACTCCTAAGATCTCATGGTTCTTTGACCATCACCTAGGGGCCCTGAATACTCACACAAAAAATCCATGGAACTATACCATGCAATAAAGTGAGTATAGGAATCCTTACCCATAATACCGAAAGCTTTAAAAGCTTATTTTCCTTCATTTTTCTTGCTTGTTGACTTTAGAAACTTTTTTGTAGCATAAGAACCAAGATGGGCCCAATTTTATCAGAAACCATAAAATACCAAGAACACTTGGTGATTAACTCAAATAACAAAAAATACCAAGAACACTTGGTGTACACTTACAGAACCTCGTAGAAGAGGTAAGGCCAATTTCTTGTGCTTGATGTTCTTCAAGCTTCTTCTTGATTTCTTGCTTCTAATAAACTTACAAACTCAATCACATGAAGAGGTCCTTGAGTAGAGCTCAATAACCTCCAAGAAATAGAAGTCGCTGAATTTTTCTCATTGGTTTTCTTTGAATTCTTCACTTGATTATTGCTCTTTATGGTCTTAGAGCTTGAATTCTACCAAGAACACTTGGTTTTAATTTGAGAAAGGATGATTTCTATTTATGGATGAATATTTAGAGGAGGAAAATAGTTGGAAATGTGTTTGGAATGGTGAGATTTGGTATGAAGGAAAATGGAAAGAGAAAGAGAGAGTTTGAGAGCAAATGGCTTTGAATGAATGGATTGATTATGTTTTAATGTGTGGGAAGGTGATGGCTGGACATATGAGAGAGAAAATAAGTGTATAATGTGCTTGGAAGAGTGGCAGACAATATTTAATGGAAGGAAGACTAATTGGAAGACTTTTGGGTAAGTTTTGTGGAAAAATTCAAAAGTAGGTGAAAAAAAAATCCAAGGTGATGACTAAGGGTGGGAGGTGGATTAAAATAATGGGATTTGGAGGGAGGTGACATAAAATATTGGGAATTGGGGGGCCATGGTTGGCCAAGGCATCCTAGGCCATTAAAATGGCCTAATTCACCTTTAGTCCTCTAACTTTGTGATTTTGGGCAATTGAGCCCAACTGCTAAGAATCCCTTTGTGCAACTGAGTCTCTTTACTTTAAATTCCACCATTTCATCGCTAATATTCTTGGCCTAAGCGAAGCTTAATTTCAAGAGTCTTCAACACTCACATAAACCCAATTCCTCACCTAAATAATGTCTCCCGAGCTCAATGAGCTCAATTCCCTTTTTGAAAAATTTTCTAAGCCCTTTTTATCTCCATAATCTGAGACTTAAATACTCAGGATTTTTAGGGCATTACACTTCTCATGACCACATGGATCATGAGACTAGGGTATCTATTATTGGACTTAGTAAAACCTTCTGGAATGGATGGGGGACATGATGGCAGCTATATAAGTTGCCATAGCCTAGATAGTAACTAGAATGCAAATTGTAGTGCAAGGATATGTACTACAAGTAATGCATCAGAAGGCTAGAACTTGGGCAAAGGCATTATTGGGGCAACAACAAGAGGTGAATGATGGTGGATAGGAAGAAGGTCAAGGTAGTAAAGTGGAGGTGGCCCCATAGAAGGAAGAAGATGATGCGGCAAGGCATCCTTGGGCTAAAAGAGTATGATAAAAAATAAGAAAGGAAGAAAGCTACTAGATTAAAGTATGTGAGGATTGCCATGAAGAGAATTCTAGGGAGATTACTAGAACGATGAGGAAGAACAAGGTGCTAAGAGAAAAAGGCACAAGGAAAGGTATAGAGAGCACCGAATGGAAAGAAGATAGAGAAGAAAGGAGAAAAGTAGAATAGAAGTATGGTCACTAAGAAAACTTTCCAAGCCTTAAGCCTCCAACATACAAAGAAGTTACAAGACTGAAAAATGCTAAGTAATGTTTGTACTAGCTAGAAAAAGTGTTTGAAAGGCTGGACTTCGCCCTCACACAGAAAGTGTGCCTTACTACATTCAAGTTACAAGGTAGTGCAGATTTGAGCTGAAGAACCAGTTAAGCATGTTTCAAGCTAAACTGAGAAGAAATGTGGAGAAGGATCAGGGAACATGGGGTTGGTAGAGTTTCTTTAGGCCATTCAAGGCCAATATATAAGTGAAGACATCAAAGACCAAAAGTAAAAAGAGTTTGATAATTTGCTCCAGGCATATATGTTAGTGATTCAATATGCGCATAAGTTCGGCTCCCTAATTAGATATGGTACTCAATATGTTGGATAAGAGGACTCAAAAGCAAAGAGATTCATGAGGCGCTTAAGGCTAGAGATCAGGAATATTCTTAAGGCCATTGGTATTAAAGATTATTATGAGGCAGCGCAAAGTGGTTTGTCTTTTGGACTAGATTATTATGAAGCAGTGCAAAGGTCATTTTTACTCTCTGCTCTCTCTCATTCTCTAGCTCCTCTTTTCTTTTACGGCAGTTCTTCTGTGGTGAAGTGATTTTCGGCAACCTTTCACGATGGTTTTCTAGTATCTTTGGCAATCAAATATGTTGGTATTTCTTGAAGCTAGTTTTCATTTCACCTTTCATTCCTTAGCAAATCCTAGGTTAGGGCCCTGGATCGTAAAGATGTCCATCCTAAATGCTGAGATTTATCTTGTTCTAGTGAGTTAGAGCTCGCTTAACTCTCAGTAGAGCTGTGCCACATCAAAAAAGTTGAAGAAGTGGATGATGAAGTTCTTTGACCTCTCTTATGTCAAGACCAGGCTCTTCAACCATGGTGAGCCAAGCTACCTTCATCAGCATAACGGGATTACTATTTTTAGGGCACAACTAAATGCGGGTCTTTCGGTATCCCCCTAAAGATGGTTAGTGACTTTTGCCAATTTGATGGCATAGCCATTAACCAAATGCCATCAAACTTATATTTTTTCTTCAACACCTTCCTTTGCATGTGTGGGGTCTTCAAGGTAGTCCCTCACTTCATTTTTTTCATGCTATAACACAAACTCCACCCCGCTGCAAAGTGGGGATTCTACTTCTTACTCCCTCAAGGATTTGGGGGCTAGAAATTCACTCACCTTTGGTACCAAGGATAGCTTATGATGGTGGTAGAAAAAATATTTTCCATGGAGACAGATGAGAAATAGAAGGATTTGCTTATGAAGTGGGCCTCTAGGACTCTAGCTATTAACATGATGGACTAGCAAAGTTAGTTACCCTTGAACTCGAGTCATAGTTCGAGGAGTTTGATAGCTGTATTTGGGCCATAACCGATTGGACAGGTTAGGCATCTTCATGTTCACTCCATCCTTTTCCCATCAGATAGAAACTTTATGGCCAAAGAGGTCCTTCGGGAGCTAGGAGCCATTAGAAAGCACCTTGAATATGTAGATATGCACAAACCAGTGATAGATGGGAAAAATTCCTAGCTAGTTTTGCTTATTCATGGTGAACTCTCTTACTTTGCCCTTGTAGAAAGTAAGCAATTTTTGAACTTGACTTTCTTTGAATTTGTGGTACTTACACTAATATTTTTCTTCCTTGTAGAAATGGGTTATAAGTCCATAGCGTTCTATAAGAACTTATTCCATAGTCAAGCCAAAAAGGGGAAGCCAAAAAGACAAGCTCTAAAAAGGAGGAAAGAGCAGGCTTGGCCATCCTCATGGTTGTCAAAGTCAAATAAAGTGAAAAGGACACTTTCCCTCTATTATGACTTCATAAAAATGGAGAATTACAAGTGTGGCATAATGACTAAAAATGATTATATTGTGTAATTCCCTTCATAGTGATTGAGGTGTGAGGCATAAAAGGTATAGTGAGCACCTTCTTAAAAGTGATCCAAGTTGGGAACTTGGGCCTCAAGAAAAGCCTTAAGGATTTCTTGTTTGTCAAGCAACCTGTGGACTTTTTTGTAAGGTTATGGAAATTCAGGTACTTAATCGCAAACTCTTAAGAAAGAGCTTCGGAGAGTTATGGGAAGGATATGAATGGTATGAAAGTGCTATTGGAGGACCAAATTGCTTATGGAAGACAACTAAGGACAAAGAAAACAGAAAAAGGCATAAATGACCTAAGTGTTCTAATGTAGGCCTTAAGATGTGTATGTCTTTGACTTAAGTCAAATGAAGCAATTTCGAGTTTTCCCACCTAGGAAGGGGTGGTTATGGCTTGGAAATTGGTAAAAAAAGTGGGCAAAATTTTGACCAATAAGTTTAAGTGAAAGAAACCATGCTTATGGGCAAGTAAAAGCAAATAAAGCAAGGTTAAGCTTGTTAAGTGTGTTTTGTGCACTTAAGCTCATTTAAGCCCAATTAAGTGGGCAACTCACCTATCACTGTCCAATTTTTGACCTCTTCCAATGCATGAACACAACCACACTTCCTCGATAGCCACCACACCTTCAAACTTGGAATTGATTGAAACTAAAGGCAAAAGGAAGCAATTGGAAGCAAACTAGAGCTATTGCTTGGATACTTCAAAGATCAAGCTTGATTTTCAGCCTACCCATTTTGGTAAGGGTTCTCTTGCTCTCATGGGTTGTTTTCTATATTTTCAAGCAACCATAGAGCTAGGGCTAACCTTGGAAGAGAGCCATGATCTTGATGCACCAAGCTTAGTGAGGGGAGTGCGCTTACTAAAGGTTTTGAGAGCTTGTGTGAAGTGCACAATGATGGCACTGAAAATTGGGGTTTCTAGAGCCCAAATTTATTACTAACTAGTGTTAAAATCCTCCTAAGGCCAAACATTAGCTTAAGGAGGGCTACCATAGTGATTTACATATGTTTATTGCATGTTTTATGGACTAACGTATGGTTTATGGTGCTGTCGGATTTCATGTGTTTGTTGGTTGTGAATGGCTGCTACATTTGGTTGCTATATCTTGTATATATGCATTGTGGTTTTGTGTTTTAGTGTCTTTGGATGTAGGTTTTTATGATGGTTGCATTGCCTATTGAATCCAACTAAGTTTTACAGTGAAACTTACTCCCCTCAATTCGGTCACTTCAGGTCTAGCAGAAAGATCATATTCAAACTGATGTTTGTGGTTTGAGTTTTGATTTGAAATTTTAGGTACATTAAATTCCATGTGTCTAGTTATGATCTGGAAAGTTTGGTGATTTTAGGAGCACATTTGGTATTTTTAGTGATGGTGGTTATTGTGTTATCCAGTAGCTGTCCAGCATCCTGTTCTAGAGTCCGTTGTATGTCAGGCACTCCTGTAACATAGGGTATGTATTAAGATCAGTTAATACCATTTTGTATTACATGTATGCATGTTCATATGGTGTATGTAAAATGAGACAAGTATGTGAACATTTGAGTAATGTTTTGGCTACGCATGTGATGTGGTGCCAAGCTGCCTAAGTGTGAATGATAGGCTGCATACTTGTAAATTCTATTTTGCCCACATATTGTTGCTAGATGCAAGAGCATGTAATTCCTATGTGTATTGGACTTGTGTGGGTTAGCCTTGGAGGATTACCCTTTGTCAATGAAGTGCTTTCATGGTTTGGAAAATCTATACGGGCAAAATGGCCCAAAAGTAGCCGGACTTTTGACCCTACACCTAGGCTTTAATATCTCCCTGTGTAAAATGAATCTTGGTATGAAATTTTGATCACATCTAGATCACATCTAAAGGTTGAGCTGGGATATGGAGTTTCTAAATTTGGAGCCCTGTACCAAATACATGACGTTGGAAAGTTGGCTAAGTTACTACTTATTTGTTTAGAATTTTGTAACCAACTTAAAAAATCCACAACTTTGTTCATAGGTGGGATATTGATGTAAAAAAAAAGTTCCTTGGTTTTCTCTACATGTCTACTTGATAATGGAGTAAAGAAAATAGGGGGTTACATGGATAGATTAATACAGTTTGTTGGAGAAATTTTGGGTGTAGTGGCTTGAATTTTTGAACCTAGTAAGAATGCTTAATGTGTGAAAGCCAAAACTAAGACTTGTGCTAGTGTTTTCCTTTTTAGCTGCCATAGTGTAGATAACTGTAAATATGTGTGTTATGGTTAGGCCAATATGCGTGTATTTACATAGTACTCAAGATGGTCCCTTGAGTATGTACACTAAGGGTGTTGTTCTAATGACCTACAGGACACACCAATCTTGGGAGTTTAAATGCACAGTTTTGACAGCATAACCGGATTACTTGGAGTGGGTAACACCCTACACCCCTCAAAGATGTGACTAAGGTTGTGGATGCTTCTTCTAAAGCTATGGATCCAACCATGGAAATGGCCATTCTATCAATCCCCCTCAGCCCCAATACCACTACTGAAACATTGGGCACTTCCTTGGGGAGTCCTCCTGGCCAAGGAGGCCTAGGTTAGACAAAAACAAGAGTGGAAGGAAGTCCCTGACAAGGTATTTGACCTCAACAACTCTGAGATAGTGACATTGAGTCCTTCCATTACCAAGTTCATCCTTTAACCTTTCGTATATGAGTTTTGGATATATTGGGATTTTGGACGTTATAGATGAATGGTTAATGGATCATATGGGAAGGGAAGCTTCTCATGACTTTGCATAGTATCTCCCCTGAATTGAGTGGATGATGGATCATGCTCAGAAGCAAGCTACTCACGATACAAAGATTCCCCAAGACAAAGTCCTAAAGGTGCCTTTCTTGACTTTCACCAATGACATGGACTTGTTTTTGGAGGACTACCTGAACATGGTTCCCCAGATGGTGAGGGGCATCATTACAAATGTTACCTTCCAATGTTTGACATACAGTTGTCTGAATGAGGAGATTCTGTTGATAATACTTAGAAAAATTTTGGCACCTAAGTTTTGGCATCCCGCTTAACACTTTTCATTTTACAGCTGCTTGCCTATGGGGCTAACTTCCCTTAGCGGATTCATATCCATATACGGAGACCGATGTCAACCATTCTTTAAAGTACTTATGAAAGCATCCAAAAATGAAGGCAACTTCTGTGCCAAGGAACACCCTTGGAATCAGGAATGTCAGAATGCATGGGAGAAGCTCAAAAATTACTTAACCCGTTTGTCGACACTTTGGCAACCAAGGGAAGGAGAACGACTCACCCTCTACCTCGCAGTAACTAAGAAAGCCATAAGTTTGGTTCTAGTTAGGGAGGAAGGAGGAAAGCAGTGGCTAGTGTACTTTGTAAGCAAGTGCTTGCATGGTGCCGAAGTTAGGTACCCTTTTCTGCAAAAAAGGACATCTATGCCCTAATTTGGGTAGGCAAAAGACTTTGGCCATATTTCCAAGGACATCCCATCACAGTGCGGAGTAACTTACCTCTACATGATGTCATGTGGAAGGTGGATCACTTGGGCATCAAAGTGGTGCATTGAGCTAGGTGACTATGATATCACTTATGAGCCAAGAAGGGCAATAAAAGCCTAAGCACTGGCTGATTTTATTGCCAAGGTACCTGAAACCAAAGGTACCCAAAGAGACCTTGAAAGTGATGAACCTGAGTAGACATTATTCATCGATAGAGCCTCAAGATCTCAACACCAGGGAGCTGGAGTAATTCTTTGTGGACCTGAAGGTATGGATGCTTCAAAATCAATCAAATTTGGTTTCAATGTCACCAATAATGTTCCTGAATAAGAAGCCCTCACAGCAGGATTACAATTGGAAAAAGGAATTGGTGTGAGAAATCTGAAGGCCCATAGTGACTCTCAACTAGTGGTTCGATAGATGTCGGGGGACTACGGGGCAAAAGACCCAAACTTGGCAAAGTACAATAATCTCATAAAAAGGCTCATCCAAGAGTTTGATAGGGTACAAATAGAAAATGTACCGTGATAAGATAATGTGGAAGTAGGTACTTTGGCCAAATCAAAACAATCAACCGAAGTACTCATTCACTCGAGCATAACAATAATGTCCATTGCAACCTCGGGTAAAGGATTGAAGGATCCTATCAAGAAATATCTCGCAACTTTGAAACTGCCCAAAGACCATTAGGAAGCCGCAAAGGTGTGAAAGCGCTCGGGTAGATACTTCCTAATCAGGAAAGAATTGTACCAACAAGGGTATGCCAATCCACTACAAAGATGTATCAGTGAAGATGACATTGAAGTAGTTCTCACAGAAGTCCATAAAATGGCCTGTAGGTCTAACATCGAGACTAATGCTCTTGCTGAGGAATTACTTTGGCATGGATAGTTTTGGCCTACTTTAAGGAAGGATGCAAGGTAGTTCGTCAAGAAATGTGATAAGTGCTAGCAACACGTACCCATTTAGAGAGTACCCTCCGAGGCATTTACTTTGGCAAACTACCCTTGCCACTTCGCTATTTGGGGTATTGACCTCATTGGGCCTTTCCTAATGGCTCCATGGGGAATGAAGTTTTGTGTAGTTGTGGTGGATTATTTCACTAAATGGATTAAGGCAGAGCCTTTGGTAGCAATTTTGACAAAGGACATACAGACATTCATCTGTAAGAACATCATATGCTGATTTGGTGTGTCGAGGGTGATAGTAGTGGATAATGGTTCCCATTTCACTGGTAAAGGATTACAAGAATTTGTAACCAACCTCGGAGTAAAATTGCACTTTACCCTAGTTGCCCATCCTCAAAGCATTGGACAAGTTGAAGTGTCTAATAGGACAATAAAAGATGGTCTAAAAAAGAGGTTGAAAGAGGCAAAGGGAAAATGGCTGGGGGAACTCTCGAGTGTGCAATGGAGTTACCAAACAACCCTTAGAAGAGGTGCTGGATAAACACCCTTCTCACTTGTCTTCTACACTAAGGCCATTATCCGTGTTGATGTCATACAACCGTCTATCAAAATACAGGTGTTTCACAAAGAAGGGAACAACCTCAATTTAAGAGCTAGGTTAGACATGATAGATGGACATAGAGAAATGCCTGAACTCAGAAGAAAAGCCTTTCTACAAAGTAATTACTACAAACTCGCACGTTAAACCTAAATGGATCAAGAAAGGAGACCCTGTTCTTAGAAAGGCTGAACTGGAACCCCGAAGACCATCTCATGGTGTACTTCAGGAAAATTGGGAAGGACTTTATTTAGTCCTCGAGGAGGTTGGGCCAAGGGTCTATAAGCTAAAAAATGCTGAAGGAGAAGAGTTGAAGATCACATGGCATTCAGACTCTTTGAAAAAAAATTCTACGCTTAGAATTTTCCTAGTGAGTTAAACTGAATATAGTTGCTTTCGAAAGTGCATGAGTGATATTATAGAAGTTTTGCCAGAATTGGATGAGTGAATGTGGTTAATCCCAAAAGTACCTAAGTGTTTTTGTACAAATCAAGTTGTCCGAGTATAGTTGACCGAATATGGTTGATTCTGAATATGGTTAATCGAATATGGTCGATTCTACTCTTAAACTCTTAAAAATTAGAATGATGTGCATAACTCACCAAAAATAATTGGATATCACCTTTGGAAAAGTCTAAGGTCATGAATCCTTGGTAAAATTTTGTAAGGTACTACATGATCGAATGCCCTACACTACCGAATATGGTAAACTAGTCAAAGATGGTTGAACGGCAAAGGTCAGAATAATACCAAAGGTTGTATCCATCATGGACTTAGCCAAATTTTTGGAAATAAAGTTCCATTAAGAAAGGTAGTACAAAAAAAAGAGAGTCCTATGAGTTATTGGACACATTTTTGGGGTCCTTGGCATTTGCATCTTTGGTGTCCTCACCTACAGCGTCATCCTCATCTTCATCACTTGCATATCTTATCGAGGAAGGAGGAGCAAGAAGGTTGAGGTATTCAATTTTTGACCACAGCGAAGATGGTCCTTCGGGGATGTCAAGGGCAATTAAGAATGAGACATCAAGGATGGGATATTGCAAAAGAACCTGATGATGGGTGAGGCAGAAGCCCTCTTGGAATAAAGGATTGGTCACCTCATCTACCTTAGCTTTCTTAGCCTTAACGTCCTCCAGCTCCTTCTTCAGCGCCTCGACCCCTTTCTCCACCTTCTTCTTCTTATTCTTCTACTTCTTCAATCGCTCAATTTTGGCAAGGAATTTGGCGTTGATCTCCAGTTACTTGGTAAGGTTAGCTATGACATCTTCCTTCTCATTCTGAATGGCTTCCCTCTTGGAGCTCAACTCGACCACCTTCGTACCGAGGTCAAAAATTTTTTAGGAGCACTCATCAAGGAGCCCTCTTTAACTTTCCTGCACTTTATGGAGAAGCTTGGCTAGGACCTCCTCTACAATCTTGTTAAGCTCACTGTATTTTATGCATGAGCTCACAAACAATTCCTTGGCCTTAGCCAAGTTCTCCTCTGACTGACTTTGGATGGCAAACTGTTTGGCTGCCCAAGCGTAAAAATAGTCTTCGTATGCTAGTAGCTACAAGTGGAAAATACCTGATGTGAGCCATAACAAGGTTGAAGACTATTGAGAAATCTAAATTTTTCTAAGCACTAGAGATCACCTGAGCAGCATGCTCAATCATCCGAGCTACAAGGATCTCCTCGTTCGGGCAATCCTCAGTCAAGGTTTTAAAGGTGGCATTGGTCATGATGCCCCTCACCATCTAAGGGACCATCTTCTCACAGTCTTCAGAAAATAGGTCCATGTCCTCAATGAAGGTCTAGAAGGGTTCCCTCGGGACATTGTCCTTCAAATATTTGAGTCCCGAATGGCCCTCCACCAAAAGTGGTCCATCATCCACATTGTTTGGGCCCTATCCTCTTCAAAGCCACACTGAAGTTCCTTTATTGCATTATCTCTTAGCCATTCTGTTGGGTTTCGGGAGCCAAATAGCGCAGCAGAATTTAACCGAAACCCTCCAGGATCCAAGTGAAACGGGGTAAACCGGGTGTTCGAAAATCTTCATACCTAATTTTCGGTTGAGATCTCTCACTCAACTGTAGAGTCGAATCAAAAAACCTGAACAGTTCACGTGTTCAAGCTCTCTATGGTATCACACGAGCCTCTCGGGATCACCACGCTTCCACCATGTCCCGGCAGATGCATTTCTCTTGCGCTCGCAGTGCTAGCTTGCGTCCTCCAAGGAATTGCAAGAGAAGAGTGCGACTGTCCTTTTGGGAGGCTAGGGCAAGGAGACCTTCAAATTTCTCACTTAAAAGTTGTATTTATAGTGAGACTCAACTTCCAGGCCTAATGGGTTTCAAAGCCCTAATCCAATTAGGATTTAATTTCGGGCTTAATAATGGCTCAACTCTTTGGCCCATTATTAATACGAAATGATAGTGAAACCATAACCCAAATAATTAGCCCATGCACTCTAATGATCCAAATTGCTCTATGTGTGCGACCCAATAGGCTCTTATCACATTGGAAATGATCATAAATCACATTTATGATCATAAGCAATGAGCGGTGTCTAGCAACACATCATTGCTACCCAAGTGACAAGATTGTCGATGATTCGACTATACCTTTATGATCATCACCGATATATGCCATTGTCCCTTTGTCCAAGATATCAAGACTAAGCACGAGACATGGAATGTGTCACTCTCGTATAGCCCAATCTTTGGTTTCTTGATTACCGAGTAGACTAACTTAAACTGATGACATTGATATCGCATATCAACTCATCCGAGCATGGCCATGCATTTTCTAAGTCTCACTCTATCAAGGGGCCTGAAGATATCACTCCCGTTACATAGGAGGGACAAATCCCATCTTGATCATACAAATCCCTCCACATGATATGTGACATACCCAATGACCTCCTTCAAGTTCACTCAGTTACGAGCAACAAAGGAAAGTATCAGAGTATGTGACTCACATGTAGGGAACCTTGATGATCTTAGGTCGAAGGACTACATATACCTTTATCAGTATGGGAATCACTTATGACACTCATATAACGATCCATGTAGTGTTCTCATGGTGGGTCGGTCCAGTACACAAGTTCTCCAACTTGTACCCATATGTAGACTACATATCTCATATTAGTCTCCACATATGCTAGTCGTTATGTATTATTGCAACCCACTCCACAATAATACTAGACCAGGGACTTTTAAGAATATCATTATTGTAGGGTTACAATTATGTTTGTTAAGTTACGCAGGAACAAAACCACAAACATAATTGCTGGATTAATGCCTTAATAAAATATCATGACTCAATGTGCAAAAATACAATCATCTCATGATTGGCTTTTGGGCACAACACTAACACATTCATCTACAGGGTCTAAAATACCAAAAAATCCAAAGCTCATACATGAATGGCTAAGAGACAAACCTGGTGTAAGTTTGGCGTCAGAATCTCTAACGTCAAGTACTTCAGCAGGGATCTCTTTCCCTTTGTTCCTTTGCCTCTCCTGGGCCTCCTTCACTGAAATCTCCCACAATGAGGTCCCTAACATTTTAGCAGTGACATTAGGACTTACAAGGGTTGAGAAGATGGCCGCCTCTGAGGGAGGGTCAACACCCACGGACATTTGGTCCATCTCCTTAGCCTTGTTTTTGGGCGGAGAGGGTAGGGAGTCCTCCGTAGTTTTCTTCGACTTCAACGCTGAAGATGGTCTAGCTAGCCCCTTCTTTCTCTTCAGAGCCTTATTCTTTTTCTTTCTTTTCTCATTTTGGCCAAGGAGCAAACTCTTTTAGAAGGCTGCAGCCTTATCACCCATCTCTGCAATAGAGAAAATATCAGTGTAAGTATGAAAAATTCTAACACTACGATTGAAGGATTAACTTACTTTCCATAAGGCCGGGGTATGAGAGTTTGCCCCAAAGTAGTAGAATGAGCCACGCCTTTTTTCCATCCAACGAGGGCTTTGGCATATCTTTGTTGGTAATGTGTTTGCTGATAACCCCAAGCTCTTAAAAAACCTCATCGGTCATAAGGCTCCATCTAATAGGGAATGGGTAGAGAGGGTGTGAAAGTGTCTAGGCATCCCAGTCCGCAATGGCCTGAATTCGGCTATCAAACTCTTTGAACTGAGACTCCAACTCTAGAGTTAATAGCTTCCTCGGTACAACTACATCTGCGGCCAGGGTACCCGAAGCCCATTGAGTTTGAAGATCTTTCCACTTCTCATCCACCTCCATGAAGAAATACTTCTTCTGCGATCCTCACTAGCTGTCTCTAGCGCCAAAGGTGAAAGTAAATTTCTTGCTCCCAGATCCTCGAGGCAGCAAGAAATAGAATAACCTCTTCAGGATAGGATGGAGTTTGTAGTATTAGGGAAAGAAGATAAAGTGTGGAACAATTTTGAAAACCCCACATATACAAAGGAAGGCATTAAAGTAGGCGTACAATTTTGGAGCCATTTGATAGATGGCTATGCCATAGAAATAGCAGAAGTTGTAGACCACCCTCAAATGAGGATAATGAAGACCCACCTTTAGTTCCACTCTAAGGATGATAACCTTATTTGACCGAGGAAGGTAGCTTAGTTCATTATGACTGGGTAGCCTAATTTTTACATAACAATGGAGAAAGAACTTCAGTCTCCACTTCTCAAACTTCTCAAAAGTCACACAACTCATATGGGAGTCGATAGGGATCTAAATTTTGGAAAAAATAGTAACCTTGGCTTGTCCGGCCGACATCCTTAGTGATTAAGATCCTGACCACGGACGGATGGAGGAAAAAAAAAAGAAAAAGGAAGAAGAACAACTTCGGAAGAAAACCCACAAATTCAAAAAATAGGGGAAACTTCAAAAAATTCCACGAAACTTGCCAAAAATCGTTTCACCGCTAACACTTCCATAAGAAAAAATTAGAATGTGAGACGAAGTCCGAGAGCAAAAGGAATGAAAGTCGAAGAAGTGAGGAAGTCATGATTTTACAAAGGATCTTCCCTGAATTGAGTCAATGATGGATCATGCTTGGAAGCGGGCTACTCAGGATGAAAAAATGCCCCAAGACAAAGTCCTGAGGGAGCCTTTCTGGACTTTTTTTCTGAAGACATGCACTTGTTTTTAGAGGACTGCTAGAAGATGGTTCCCTAGATGGCGAGGGGCATCATTACAAATGCTACCTTCGAATGTGTAACAGATAGTTGTCTGGATGAGGAGATTCTGTCGATAATGCTTAGAAAAATTTTGGCACCTTAGTTTTTGCATCCTACTTAACACCTTTCATTTTGTAGCTGCTTACCTATGTGGGCTATCTTTCGGCCTGGGTATTGAAACAATCATCATTTCGAAGTCAATTGGAGGAGATTTTGGCAAATGCCAAAAAGATGTTTATGAACTCTTGTCTCAAGTATGGCGAGCTCAACATGATTGCCAGGGAGGAGCTGGTTAAGCTATACAAGAGGTGCTACAAATCTAGAAGATACTTCTCGAAGAGTTTTCTTTGAAGATTTTTTACCTCGTAGCAAAGCTAGTTGAGCAGAATTCCTTGGCAGAGGTCCTCCAGAAGAAGAAACAGTAGGCCATTGCTGATCTGACCAAGGCCTTCGGGTGCAACATTAATCCTGGCATCAAGGTTAATCAGCTAAAGAATTGGGAGAAGAAGAAAGAAAAAAAGATGGAGGCATTGAAGATGGTGACATATTTTGTTGTATGACATGCTGGGCCTAAGAGAGAGACTTCCGGTAAGATATCTGCAAGATCTTGAAAAATGTGGGTTAGGAGCTACCTGGAGTGTATTTCTTGGGGAGAAGCCTCTGACGCCCAAGTTAGTATACAGGAGAGAAGTTGCTAAAAGCAAACAATAAGAAAGAGAGAGTCCCGTTTGTTATTACCTGGGAGCCTCCTAAGTATTTCTCCAAGGGTGGTGACAGGTCTGCCAGTGATTAGGTCATTTGGGTAATAACCCTTCCGCTACCACATGCCCTAATCTGGAAGACTGAAGTTGTGTCTTCGGTACTAATCATCTGGGAGTGTGTTACAAAAATCCTGCCCTTAGGAAGCTAAAGCTGTTCTTGGCAGAATAACTTATTTCTACCGAGGTTGTCCCTTCGGCTTAACTAGATGTTTGGTCCGAGACCCTTCCATTCACCGATGTAGTACTTTTGGCATTATTTTAGACCTTTTGTGTTCCATTTTCTGAGTTTAAACCCTTGGTGGGTCATTACTTCAATCCAATTTTTTACTTTTGGTGTAGTCACACCTTCGAAACGTAAGGACCTATCTTATTCCCTCAACCTGACTCTTAATCCTTGTGAGATTACACCTTTAGCATGTAAGAGTCATTTTCACCTTAGGGTTTTTATTCCCATGTTATGCAAATGAACTATCCTATCTTCTAACCGAGTAGTCACGTCATCTTGGGTTACACAATATAGACCTACTAGGTCAGAAGGCATTGATAGCTGAAGGGCTATCCCTCACAAAAACCTTCTCCCATAAAGGAATCTAACACCACCCTCAACAATTAATAACACCAACCGTAGGAGGAATCTTTCCACCACCCTCAATAATACACATAGCTGACTTCGAGAAAAAGGCTCCTCGTCACCCTCGGATTTGCACACTACCAACCTCTTGAGTACTGGTCCACCATCATCTACAAAGGAAAAGGTATCTCAAAGACGGTCCACCCTTTTGAAGGACCTTCCCTAGTAGCCTTCAGAGAAAATCCCTACCCGAAGGGGTTTCACACCTCTAGATGGGACTTACGAAAAAATGAGAAATATAGTTGAGGGATCTCTGACACTAAAGCCTCGTACGTGCCCCTACCCTTTAGCCAGAACTGCCTATGACCAGCTGGAGATGCCTATCTCCAAGGGTACGAATAAGATCTAGCTGAACATGTGTCTTGATCTGAACAGGTCGTGTAAAACAACCTTCTACCCGCATCCTCCAATAAATACTTGCGAGGCTTCCAGGTAAAGGACACGAGGACTCTCTCCTTCATAATCTCTACTCTTAAACAACTTTTCTCCCATATACTGACTTGGGCGTCGAAGGCTCCTCCCCCACAAATACACTCTAGGGAGCTCCTAACCCGTTTTCTTTAAGATCTTGAAGATACCTTCTCACCAGAAGCCTCTCTTAGGCCAGCATGTCATACAATGAAGATGCCACTGGGCATCAGGCTTGCCCTTGTTGATCACATCGTATGACACGTGTCAGCATGTTATTTATCAACCTTCACATCCGTTACATTGGTTACGTCTCTTCGTTTGCAGAGGGTCATAATGGTGCCATTTTACCTGCCTTCTTCGGGCTATATAAATCCATCTCTCTTTAAGGTTTCCTCATTCTTCTACCTTTATTCCCCTTGCTTTATAACTTTCTTTTGCTCTCCATCTTTTTCCTGCTGCAGCATTAGCGGATGAGCAATTTTCGACAGTACCTTATGGCAATTACTATAGGTTAGTGAATTTGAGGTTGGTTTGTGTCTCTAATCCCTTTTTCTCCCATTAATTATGAGGTTAAGGTTCTTCTTCTCTGAACATGTCTTCTTGTCAAGCCAAGGTTCATTCGGTTCCTAAGAGTTGGATTCCTCTTAACTTTCATCTAAGTTGCGCCACTTCGAAAAAACTAAAGAAGCGCTAACCAAATTTTTTCTTCCTTTTTACTCCATCACTAGGCTCCCTAGCCCTAGTGTGCCATCTACCTTCCTCATCATAATGAGGTTATCATCTTTAGAGCATAGCTAAAGGCGGGTCTTTGATATCCACCACCGACGATAGTTTGTGACTTTGGCCAATTTCATGGATAGCCGTTAACCAGCTTCCCCCGAACTTTTACTCATACTTCAATGCCTTTATCTACATGTGTGGGGTCTTCAAAATAGAGCCCCACTTTATCCTTTTCGTGCAATACTACGAGCTTCACTTTGTCCTGAAGGGCAGGTTCTACTTCTTGCTCCCTCAAGGATCCGGGAGCAAGAAATTCACTTTCAATTTCAGCACCAAAGATAGTTGGTAAGGATGGCAGAAGAAGTACTTTTCTATGAAAGTAGACGACAAGTGGAAGGGCATGCCCATGAAGTGGCCTTCTGGGACATTTGACATTGACATGATGGATCCATCAAAGCTACTTACCCTCAAACTTGAATATTAGTTTGAGGAATTTGACACCCGTATTCGAATAGTAGATGGTTGGTCATGTTGGGTTTCAAAAGCCGAACAGCGCAGCGGAATTTAACCGAAATCCTCCAAGATCCAAGTGAAACGGGGTAAACCGGGTGTTTAAAAATTTTCATACCTAATTTTCGGTTGAGATCTCTCACTCAACTGTAAAGTTGAATCACGAAACCTGAACAGTTGACGTGTTCAGGCTCTCTATGGTATCCACATGAGCCTTTCAGAATCACCACGCTTCCACCACGTCCCGGCAGATGCGTTTCTCTTGCACTCGCAGTGCTAGCTTGCATCCTCCAAGGAATTGCAAGAGAAGAGTGCAGCTGTCCTTTTTGGGAGGCTAGGGTAAGGAGACCTACGAATTTGTCACTATAAGTTGTATTTATATTGAGACTCAACTTCCAGGCCTAATGGGTTTCAAAGCCCTAATCTAATTAGGATTTAATTTCAAGCTTAACGATGGCTCAACTCTTGGGCCCATTATTAATACAAAATTAAAGTGAAACTATAACCCAATTAATTAGCCCATGCACTCTAATGATCCAAATAGCTCTATGTGTAGGACCCAATAGGCTATTATCACGTTGGCAATGGTCATAAATCACATTTATGATCATAAGCAATGAGCGGTGTCTAGCAACACATCATTGCTACCCAAGTGACAAGATTGTCGATGATTCGACTAAACCTTTACGATCATCACCGATATATACCATTGTCCCTTTGTCCAAGATATCAAGACTAAGAACGAGACATGGAATGTGTCACTCTCGTATAGCCCAATCTTTGGTTTCTTGATTACCGAGTAGACTAACTTAAGCTGATGACATTGATATCGTATATCAACTCATCCGAGCATGGCCATGCATTTTCTAAGTCTCACTCTATCAAGGGGCCCGAAGATATCACTCCCGTTACATAAGAGGGACAAATCCCATCTTGATCATACAAATCCCTCCGCATGATATGTGACATACCCAATGACCTCCTTCAAGTTCACTCAGTTACGAGCAACAAAGGAAAGTATCAAAGTATGTGACTCACATGTAGGGAACCTTGATGATCTTAGGTCGAAGGACTACATATACCATGATCACTATGAGAATCACTTATGACACTCATATAACGATCCATGTAGTGTTCTCATGGTGGGTCGGTCCAGTACACAAGTTCTCCAACTTGTACCCATATGTAGACTACATATCTCATATTAGTCTCCACATATGCTAGTCATTATGTATTATTGCAACCCACTCCACAATAATACTAGACTAGGGACATTTAAGAATATCATTATTCTAGGGTTACAATTATGTTTATTACGTTACGCAGAAACAAAACAACAAACATAATTGCTGGATTAATGCCTTAATAAAATATCATGACTCAATGTGCAAAAATACAATCATCTCATGATTGGCCTTTTGGGCACAACACTAACAATCTCCCACTTGCACTAAAAGCCAATCATCCATGTATCTAATACCAATGGACCTAGAATGGCTATCATGCTTCTGCTGCGTAAGGGGCTTTGTCAGTGGATCAGCAATGTTGCTGTTTGTCGAAGTCCTGCATATCCTTACATCACCCCTCTCGATGATCTCCCTGATGAGATGATAGCGTTGGAGTATGTGTTTGGATCGCTGGTGAGATCGAGGTTCCTTAGCTTGTGCGATTGCTCCATTGTTGTCACAATAGAGCTCTATCGGGTCGGTAATGCTTGGAACCACTCCAAGTTCAGTGATGAACTTCTTGATCCAAACTGCCTCCTTCGCAGCATCAGAGGCGGCAATGTACTCAGATTCTGTTGTAGAGTCAGCTACTGTCTCTTGCTTTGAACTCTTCCAGCTGACAGCACCACCACCAATACAAAACACATAACCAGATTGCGATCTAAAATCATCCTTATCGGATTGGAAGCTTGCATCGGTGTAACCCCTTACAACGAGCTCATCTTCACCTCCAAAGACCAAGAATGCATCCTTAGTCCTTCGTAAGTACTTAAGGATGTTTTTAACAGCTGTCCAGTGACTCTCACTAGGGTTCGATTGGTACCTACTCGTCATGCTCAAAGCATATGAGACATTGGGATGAGTACATATCATGGCATACATGATAGATCCAATTGCTGAGGCATATGGAATCTTACTCATGCGCTCTCTCTCCTCGGTTGTACTCGGACACTGAGATCTAGAAAGAGTGATACCATGTGACATGGGCAAGAATCCTTTCTTGGAATCTTGCATGCTAAACCTCTTTAGCACCTTGTCAATATATGTACTTTGACTTAGGCCAAGAAGCTTTCTAGATCTATCTCTATAGATCCTGATGCCTAACACATAGGCTGCTTCACCCAAGTCCTTCATAGAGAAACATTTCCCTAGCCAAGTCTTCACAGACTGTAGCTCAGGAATGTCATTCCCGATGAGTAGTATGTCATCTACATACAACACCAAGAAGACAATAGCGCTCCCACTAACCTTCTTGTAGACACAAGGTTCATCTTCATTTTTGATAAAACCAAACTCTTTGATTGCATCATCAAAATGAAGATTCCGACTTCGAGAAGCTTGCTTCAGTCCATAAATGGACCTTTGCAACTTGCACACTTTATTGGCATTCTCAGGAGTGACAAAACCCTCAGGTTGTGTCATGTACACATCCTCAAGTAGCTTTCCATTTAGGAATGCAGTTTTGACATCCATTTTCCATATCTCATAATCATAGTGTGCAGCAATAGCAAACAAAATTTGGATGGATTTAAGCATAGCAACTGGTGAAAAAGTTTCATCATAGTCAATACCATGAATTTGCTTGAAACCTTTTGCAACCAATCATCCCTTAAAGGTAATCACATTACCATCCATGTCAGTTTTCTTCTTGAAAACCCATTTGCACCCTATGGGTTTTACCCCTTCAGGTGGGTCAACCAAAGTCCATACTTGGTTTTCATACCTGGATTCCATCTCAGATTTCATGGCCACTAGCCACTTCTCAGAGTCAGGCCCTGACATAGCTTATTGGTAGGTTGTGGGCTCATCCTGATCCATGAGCATCACATCACCGGTGCGAGTCACGAGAAATCCATATCTCTCGGGCTCACGCTGAATCCTACCTGATGCCCTGAGGCATCTTCGCTGGAGGGCATGGTGACTTCCGGGAGGACTTCCTATGAAGGAGAACGTCTGGAGTTGAGGTTTCCCAGGGTAATGTGCCTGAAATGCTCAGAGAAGAGGGTTAAGAGGTCCCCGGGGTGCTTTTTCGGGAAGGAGCCTTCGACGCCCAAGTCAGTTTCCTGAGAAGGTAAGAGGGGAGCACTAGAGTTTTCAGTGGGCTTGCCTGTATTTTTCCAAGGAGGAGGAGTCGAACCGTTTACCAGGGTCTATTCCCTGGTATTTATAGAGAAGCCCAGCCCGTTCAGATGACGACACGTGTTCGGTCGGATGTTGTCTGAGTTTCTGGGCGTAGGGGGCGAGTAGCTGATGACAGGCTCATTGAGCCTTGAACTGAGACAGGTCGTGACAAGACCTAGACGACGTCAGCGTGTCAAATCGCCATTTAAGGTGACATGTAGTGTCTATAGGCGGCATGTCAGAGGCTCCTTAAATGCTCATGCCGTACTCCCGAGGTCCTCTGGGCGAGGTCGTTCTTTGACACGGTCGCCCTTCTTCGGGAGTTACGTTCGTGCTTTTGGGGGGTTCCCTTGTTCGGAGGTTCCACATTCGGGGAGATTCCCTTATGTTTGCGATAGCTAATTCTCTGTAACCGAAGGCGATCCGTTCGGTCCCCCGAGGGAGCTGGTACCATCTTTGCGATACCTGGCGTTCTAGCCGAAGTTCCAAGTTCGGGGTGCTTGGCTCCGTTACTTCCGAGGTTGGTGATAGTGTCTCTTTCGGGTGACGCCAGACTTCCTGATCATACTTTCGGCAAGAAGTACGCACTAGGAGAGGAAATGGTCCTTTGGCTATCACAAACCCCCTCCAGAAAGCCGAAGTGAAAACTTCGGTTTGGCAGCCTTCAAAGGGAGTACTTCGGGGCCTTGGGTATAGCACTCTTGCCGAAGGTGCACCTTTTTGTCCGAAGGCACGGGTTGTCCAAACATAGCTCGTCTTTTGGTGTCTCCGGGGTAACCTACTTCTTTACTTTTGTAGGTCTGTGAAACGTCGCGTCTCGTAACCAGACGTGTCAGACTGGAGCGGCGTGCCGTCTGTCAGGAGGCGTGTCCCCCTTTTGGCGCAATGGCTGACACGTGGCAGCTTTTTATTGGCTGGGGGTTGCATCGGTTACAGCGGGCATGCCTTTTTATGCTTAGTAAGCAGTTATGCCGACTCCTTGCCTTCGCGCAGCATTTATGACGCCGTTTCGCTTATCCCCCCTCGGCCTATATATACTTTTGTTCCTTCATAACCCCTTTTGCTTCTCCTTTTGCTCTCCTCTATCTTTCAAGTGCTCCTGCCTTCTTTCTTGCTTTTCACGGCGGTGCTGTTTAACGGGGTTTTTTCCGGCCACCTTTCACGACGGCGTTTTCAAATCCAGATTTTGGCAAATCATTCGGTGGGTTTTTGATCTCCAGAGTCCTCTGATTTTTGCTTTTTCAAGCTTTTCCGAACTTGTTTTTTGCCTTTTTCCGAACTCGTTTTTCAGCCAATCATGCCTATCCCCGAGAGCTGGCAGCCTCTTCTTTCTCACCCTTGTTGCACCACTCCTACAAAACTAGAGAAATGGAAGAAGAAGTTCTTCCTTCCCTCCTATGTCACTACGAGGTTGCCACGTTCTGACCAATTCAGTTTTTCAAACCGTAGTGACGAGGTTACCATTTTTCGAGCCCAGCTGAAGGCCGGACTTCGGTACCCTCCGCCGAAGATGGTTTGCGAGTTTTGCGATTTCCATGGCATTGCCGTAAACCAACTTCCACCGAACTCGTACTGCTACTTCAACACCTTTCTTTTTATGTGTGGTGTTTTCAAAATAAAACCCCACTTTATTCTTTTTCTGCAGTACTATAAGCTCTTCGTGGTCCCGAAGGGTGGCTTCTACTTTATGCTACCTCGGGGATCAGGGAGCAAAAAATATAAGTTCACCTTTGCCAACAAGGACAGCTGGCGAGGGTGGCAACAAAAGTTCTTTTTTCTGAAGAAGGAGGAGGCCTGGTCGCATGTTCCGACCAAATGGGCTCGGGGAAGGCTGGAGATGGACGTCGTTGACCCGAGGATATTGCTGACTCCCGAGTTGGCACCTATCTTCGCGGACTTCGACAGACGGATCCGAGCTGTCTCCGACTGGGATTCCGAGGTCCCTTCGCGCCCTCTTTACCCCTTTCCCATTAACTGGAAGTTGATGACCGAAGAGGTCCTTTGGGAGCTAAAGGTGGTAAAGGAGCACAAGACGGACCTTGGGATGCCGGCTCCTGCCATTGCCGGGAAAGACTCCTGGCTGGTGAAGCTTCTTCGGAAGGAAGAGTCTTATGAAAGTTTTTATGAAAGTAAGTTATCTCCAAATTCCTTTTCTATATTTTCACCCTGGACTCACATTGATGTCTTCTTTCCTTTTCAGAGATGGGCGACGACACCGTTGCCTTCTACAAATCACTTTTCCTCGGGCAATCTGAGAAAGGTGAGCAGACGAAGAAGGCCATCTCCCGAAGATGGAAAACATCTGGGCCTGGGCCATCTGTGGCCAAACGGGCGAAGAAGGATGCGCCCTCTCCTCTCCCAGAGATTCCTGAGGAGGTGGGCGAAGAGCCCGAGGCTGCTGTTGTTCCGCCGGCCGAGGTCGTTGCTGACCTCTCTTCTCAGAGTCCCACTCCTTCGGCGACTCTTCTGGGTGCTTTGGTAGACGCCCCTTCTGCCGAAGAGCGACGTAAAAGCAAGGGCAAGGGGATTTCTACCGAGGAGGCTCGGGCTTCCGACGACGACGTTGCTGAGGTGCCAGCAGGTTTGTTTTTCTATTAAACTGTGGTGCCTTCTTTTTTGTGGGTTTCGAGATTTTCTTGCCTTGACCAATTTTTTGTTTTTGCCATGCAGGGGAGATATCATCTCCGGGTTGGGTGGCCGAGCACGCCCGAAAGCGGGCCCTTCGGGATGCCCGTATCCCGAAGGGGAAGGTCCCGAAGGAGCCTTTCTGGACGTTTACGGAGGACATGAATTTGTACTCCGGAGACTGCCAGCAAATGGCTAAGGAGATCTCAAAGGGGGTGCTTACTGAGGCCTCCTTCAAGGCCATCGCGGAGGCTCACCCTGATGATGACTCCCTTGCCGCGAAGGTCTCTGAGCACGCTGCCCAGGTACGCCTCTCGCCTTTGTGTTTTTCCTTTTGATTTCCTCTAAATGTCTGCCTCTTCTTCTTTGCCTTACTAACTTTGTCTTTGTTTCTCTGCAGCTACTGGGGTACGCTGGTTTCCTCAGAGTTCGGGTGGCGAGGCAGGCGCTGTTCCGAGCCTCGGCCGTAGGCACCATCGACCAATATAAGGCCCAGTGCTCGGAACTGGCCACACAGAACGCGCAGCTGGCTCAAGCTGCAGAAAAGGAGGTTGCTGCCGTTCGGGAGGAGTTCCTGAAGGAAAAGGAAGAACTTTTGAAGGACTCCTCCCAGAAGATTTCTGACCTCGGCTCCCAGGTGGCGGAGCTGATTTCGGCGAACGAGGCAGTTCAAAAGGAGAAGTCGGAATCTGAGGCTCTCCTGGCGAAGGTGCTTGAAGAGAAAGCCACGCTTCAAGCCGAGGTCGAGTCTTTGAAGAACGAGCCGGAGAAGAAGAAGATGAAGGCGCTGAAGAAGAAGGTCGCGGATCTGAAGGGGGACCTTGAAGACCTCGGTGTCGAGAAGGACAAATCCGACCAGATGACCAAAGTTGGTTTTCAGGACGGGTTTTGCCTCGCTCGGTATCAAGTTCTTCAAAGGTTCCCAGACTTGGACCTTTCTTTTTTGGAGGCTCTGAACATTCCCGAGGGGCCTCGGTGGTCTTGGTCCAAGATTGAGCATCTGAACCTGCCCCCTTCGCTTCCGGCGCGGAAGGTTGTGGAGAAGGACGCAGGAGCTGGTGGCTCCCGGGACGCCGAGAATCCTTAGTTTGTTCTAGGGCCCTTTGCCTTATTTTCCTTCTCTTTTGTACTTCTTCTTCTGGCAATCTTCCTTCTTTGTAAGCAAATTTATCTTAATAAGAGACTTTTTTAGAAACTTTGGCTAAGTATCTTTGCGAGATTTTTTGTTTCCCTTTGTCCCGAACTCATTCGCTCAAGAGACTTCGGAAAACCTTATCTGCGCTTAGCATGGCGACCTTCTTCGTGAAATCTTGACTTGTACAACTTATGCCCAAGAATTTTGGCTAAGTCTTTTGCCAGGTTTTCTCCATTGTCCCGAACACGTTCGCCCAAGAGACTTCGGAAAACCTTATCTGGTCGGCCACTTTTGCGGAATTTGCACCTCTTATGCTTAAGACTTTTTGGCTAAGAAACTTTCGTACTTAGAGAATTTTTCTAACTTGTACAGCACAATCTTCTTCGCCGAGATCCTAAGTATAGAATTTTCTCAAGGAGTCCGAATGCCACGTATTTTTTAATTCTATACCTTCGGAATCGCCGAGCTTGTACACCCCTTTTCGTACTTCGGCAAGGATCAGATAGGGACCTTCCCAGTTCGCACGAAATACCCCGTGGGATGGCCTACGAGGTGCAAATTCAGCCTTTCGGAGAACGAGGTCTCCTTTCTTTATTCCTTTTGGCCTGGCACGCAAGTTTATAGCCGTGGCCACTCTCTGCTGAAAAGCTTTTCTTCTCAGCTCCGCTATTTCTCTGTGTTCGCCGACGAGGTCGAGCTTGGTTCTTAGGCCGAGGTCATTTCTACTTTCATCAAAAACTTGTACTCGGATTGATGGTTGCACTACCTCGACTGGGATGATGGCCTCTGTACCGAAAACGAGTGAAAAAGGCGTTTCCCCTGTTGCTCTTCGGGGTGTTGTTTGGTAGCTCCACAGTACACTTTGGAGCTCTCCTGGCCATTTCCCTTTTGCTTCCCCCAGCCTCTTTTTCAGACCATCTTTTATGGTCCTGTTGGATACTTCTACCTGCCCATTGCTTTGGGGGTGAGCTACTGGGGCGAAGTGCATTTTTGTTCCGAGGTCACTGATAAATTCCTGGAACCCTTTGTCTATAAACTGGGATCCATTATCAGCTACTAGTACCCTTGGTATGCCAAATCTGCATACGATGTTCTTCCATACGAACTTCTGCACTTCTTTTGTCGAGATAGCAGCCAACGGTTCCGCCTCGACCCATTTGGAGAAATAGTCTACTGCTACTACACAAAATTTCACGGCTCCAGGCTCTGTTGGGAGTAGTCCTATGAGGTTTATGCCCCAGACTATGAAGGGCCAGGGATAGTCAGCCGAAGTCACCATTTTCGAGGGTGTCCTCTGGATATTTGCGTGTTTTTGGCAGTTACCACATTTTCGGACAAACTGCCTAGCGTCCTTTCTCAGGGTAGGCCAAAAGTATCCTTGGCGCAGTATTACTGCCGCCAAGGCGTCGGTCCCAATGTGTGAACCACAAGCGTCTTCATGGACTTCTTCGAGGATCATTTCAGTATCCTCTTCGCCAACACACCTCTGTAAAGGATTTGCATATCCCTGCCGATACAGTTCTTCGCCTATTAGGAAGAATCGCCCGGAGCGTCTTCACACTTTTGCAGCCTCGATGGGGTCTTCGGGGAGCGCGTTGTTCGCAAGATACCTTTTTATCGGGTCTTTCCAGCCTTTTTCCGAAGTTACTATGCTTAGTACTTCAATGCTCGGGCGGCTTAGTACCTCGGTGTATGTTTTTGACTTCGACAAGCAGTCTGCTTCGGCGTTATCCCGTCGAGGTACGTTTTCGATCCATATGGTGTCGAACTCTCGAATGAGCTTTGTCACCAGTTCGTGATATTTTGCCAAGATTGGGTCCTTCGCCCCATAGTCTCCTGCCGTTTGCCGAACTACTAGCTGGGAATCGCTGTGGGCTTTTAGATTTCGCACGCCAATTCTTTTGGCTAGGCGCAGTCCTACTGTGAGGGCTTCATATTCAGCCACATTGTTGGTGACGTTAAAGCTGAACTTAATAGCCTTCATTACTTCAAGGCCTTCGGAACCTCTGATAATTACCCCAGCTCCCTGGTGTTCAGACCCTGAGGCTCCGTCGACGTACAAAGTCCACTCTGGCTCACCTTCGCTTGGATCTGGATGGCTATCTTCGATGGTGGGTACTTCGGCAATGAAGTCTACCAGAGCTTGAGCTTTTATGGCTTTTCGAGGTTCATAAGTGATGTCGTGTTCGCCAAGCTCTATGCACCATTTGGAAAGACTTCCTGAATGATCAACTTTTCTCATGACATCGCGCAGAGGTAGACTGCTTCGGACGATGATAGGGTGAGCCTGAAAATATGGTCGCAGCCTTCTTCCTGCTAGCACCAAGGCATATATACTTTTTGCAACAGAGGGTACCTAACTTCGGCGCCATGTAGGGACTTGCTTACGTAGTACACTGGCCATTGCTTCGCCCCCTTTTCTTTCACAAGGACCGAGCTTACGGCTTTTTCTGTGACTGTGAGGTATAACACGAGGGGCTCTCCCTCGCGAGGTTGCCGTAAAGTGGGTAGACCGGCTAAGTAGATTTTGAGTTCCTCCCAGGCCTTTTGGCAGTCTTCACCCCAAGGATGGTCATTACTCCCGAGGTTGTCCTCCTTTTTTGCTGCCATAGTGAGGACTTTGAAGAATGGTCGACACCGGTCTCCATATCTGGAAATAAACCTGCTGAGGGAGGTTATCCTTCCGGTGAGCCTCTCCACATCTTTTATTTGTGGCAGGAGTTCGGAACTCGAGTAGAGCCTTAATTCTTTCTGGGTTGGCATCAATGCCTCTTTCTGATACCATGTAGCCAAGGAACTTTCCCGAGGTCACTCCAAAGATGCACTTTTCGGGATTAAGGCGGATCCCGAAGGTTCTGAGCTGGTGGAAAGTTTCCTTTAGATCTGCGACGTGGTCGTCAGGCAGTTTGCTTTTGACTATCATGTCGTCCACATATACTTCCATGTTTCTCCCTATTTTGTCGCTGAAGACCTTGCTGATCAACCTTTGGTAGGTGGCTCCTACATTTTTGAGCCCGAAGGGCATCCTGATGTAGTAGTATGTTCCTCCCTCGGTGATGAAGGCGGTCTTTTCTTCATCTTCAGGGTCCATCCGTATTTGATGATAGCCACTGAAGGCGTCTAAAAAAGTTAGGAGCCCGTATTTGGCAGTTGAGTCTACCAATTGGTCTATCGGTGGGAGAGGGTATGAATCTTTCGGGCAAGCATCGTTCAGGTTTCTGAAGTCGATGCACATCTGGAGTTTGCCGCTTCCTTCTCTTGTGGCAACTACCACATTGCTTAACCATTCAGGGTACTTGACCTCCCTGATGACATCGGCTTCTAACAGTCGTTGGACTTCGGTTTTGACAAAGTTACTTTTATGAACTGAGATGCCTCGCTTCTTTTGCCGGACAGGCTTTGCTTCTGGACTTACTCTGAGGCTATGTTGAATTATGTCAGGGTTTACCCCTGGCATGTCTTTCGGCGAGTAGGCAAACAGATCTTTATTTGTCAGTAGAAAAGATGCAAGTTTTTCCTTGTCACCTTCGGCCAAGTTTTTCCCTATTCGGGTATTTTGGCTTGGGACAAGTTCTATTTCTTACATTTCCGCCTTCGCGGGATTCTCTGCCTTGCCCTTTTTTGGTGTTTTTGCTTCCACAGCTTGCGCGAAGTTGTTTGCTGGAGCCTTTCGTGTTTTGACGAACACCTTCCTTACCTCGCCTTGATCTATGAAGATTTCCGCATCTCCATCCTTGGTGGCAAAAGTGACAGTTAAGAACTTGACATCAGGGCGAATATATAGGTTTCCCTGTGTCTATCTTCCAAGGATGGCATTGTACGATGAAGGGACATCCATAACGATGAACCTTGCCATTGTGGAAGTGTACAACTCCGTTGTCCCAATCACCGAAGTCCCTTTAAGCATCAAAGGGACATCGATCCATCTGAGGACCGGCAGTTCGGACGGACCTACCCCGAAGGTAGGCGAGGTAACGGGCTTGAGGTTGCTGCTAGATACACCCAACCTCGACAGCAAGTGCAAAAACAGGATGTCGGCATTTGATTCGTCGCCAAGCAGCACTCTCTTGACGTCCCAGTTTCCTATTCTCGCCATGATCAATAATGGGTCATCATGGGGAAAAATGACGGCAGAACCATCCTTTCGGGCCCGCTTTTTTGTTGGACTTTGATACTCCATGACTGCTATTTCTTTGGCCTTCCTCTTTCTTTCCGAGGATGGTACTCCCGTCGTAATTGTTTGTATGATTCCCGCTGGAGGTGGGGGGCGCCTTTTCGGACTTCGGTTTCTCTGCCTGTCGGAGTCATAGTCCTTATCTTCTGCCTTCCCTTCCTCCTCTCTTCTCCCTTTCGGGCAAGGCATGCGCAGATAACGCCGAAGTTGGCCCTGTTTTATCAGCGACTCTATATACTTTTTCAGTTGGAAGCAGTCTTCGGTGTCGTGGCCGTGGTCGCGATGAAACTGGCATAACTTCTTCATATTCTTTCTGTTGTCAGCGGTCATGGCCCGTGGCCGCTGAACCTGAGTGCCCTTCCTTTCCATTGTCATGAGGATGTTGGTCCTTGCGGTGTTCAGTGGTGTGAAAATGGGGAGTTTCTGTCCTCTCGTTCTCCGAGGTCGCCCTGCCTGTTCGGTGGGATACCGGGTTTACTGGTTGGACCCTTCAGCCTAGGTGTGATCGGACTTCGGTATGCCCATTCTCAGTTCTTCGGCTGTCATGTGCTATTCGGCCCTTCGGTAAAATTCGCCCAGCGTGTCCGGGGGGTCCTTGGAGAATTTCGTAAAACAGCTGTGAGTCCCTCCGAAGGCCCCGTGTCATTGCGAGGATGCGTACTTCGGGCCGAAAGTCTGGAACACTCAAGGACTCTCTGTTAAATCTCTCGACATAGTCGCGGATGGTCTCTCCAATTCTTTGCGCTATGTCGAACATCTGAACCGGCATCTTCGCCGTTGGCCGAGATCCGATAAACTGCTGCGTGAAGGCTGTGGATAACTCCTGGAACTCCTTGATGGTTCCTGGGGCCAATGAATTATACCAGGCTGTTGCTGGCCCAGTGAGAGTGTCCTCGAAACATTTGCACAACGTAGCGTCGTCGGCACCGTGCATCATCATGCTGCGTCTGTACTTGGTCAGATGGGCCTGTGCATCAGTACAGCCATCATAAGTTTCAGCCGAGGTATTCTGAAGTCACCTGGCATGGCTGCCTCAACTATATTTTGGGTGAATGGGGACTCATCCCCACAAAAGGTTCCAGACAGCCTAGTGTTAGTGTTGTGCCCAAAAGCCAATCATGAGATGATTGTATTTTTGCACAATTGAGTCATGATATTTTATTAAGGCATTAATCCAGCAATTATGTTTGTTGTTTTGTTCCTGCGTAACTTAACAAACATAATTGTAACCCTAGAATAATGATATTCTTAAAAGTCCCTGGTCTAGTATTATTGTGGAGCGGGTTGCAATAATACATAACGACTAGCATATGTGGAGACTAATATGAGATATGTAGTCTACATATGGGTACAAGTTGGAGAACTTGTGTACTGGACCGACCCACCATGAGAACACTACATGGATCGTTATATGAGTGTCATAAGTGATTCCCATAGTGATCAGGGTATATGTAGTCCTTCGACCTAAGATCATCAAGGTTCCCTACATGTGAGTCACATACTTTGATACTTTCCTTTGTTGCTCGTAACTGAGTGAACTTGAAGGAGGTCATTGGGTATGTCACATATCATGCGGAGGGATTTGTATGAGCAAGATGAGATTTGTCCCTCCTATGTAACGGGAGCGATATCTTCGGGCCCCTTGATAGAGTGAGACTTAGAAAATGCATGGCCATGCTCGGATGAGTTGATATGCGATATCAATGTCATCAGTTTAAGTTAGTCTACTCGGTAATCAAGAAACCAAAGATTGGGCTATACGAGAGTGACACATTCCATGTCTTGTGCTTAGTCTTGATATCTTGGACAAAGGGACAATGGCATATATCGGTGATGATCATAAAGGTATAGTCGAATCATCGACACTCTTGTCACTTGGGTAGCAATGATGTGTTGCTAGACACCGCTCATTGCTTATGATCATAAATGTGATTTATGATCATTGCCAACGTGATAAGAGCCTATTGGGTCGCACACATAGAGCAATTTGGATCATTAGAGTGCATGGGCTAATTATTTGGGTTATGGTTTCACTTTAATTTCGTGTTAATAATGGGCCCAAGAGTTGAGCCATTATTAAGCCCGAAATTAAATCCTAATTGGATTAGGGCTTTGAAACCCATTAGGCCTGGAAGTTGAGTCTCACTATAAATACAACTTTTAAGTGAGAAATTCGCAGGTCTCCTTGCCCTAGCCTCCAAAAAGGACAGCTGCACTCTTCTCTTGCAATTCCTTGGAGGACACAAGCTAGCACTGCGAGCGCAAGAGAAACGCATCTACCGGGACGTGGTGGAAGCGTGGTGATCCCGAGAGGCTCGTGTGGATACCATAGAGAGCCTGAACACGTCAACTGTTCAGGTTTTGTGATTCGACTCTACAGTTGAGTGAGAGATCTCAATCGAAAATTAGGTATGAAAATTTTCGAACACCCGGTTTACCCCGTTTCACTTGGATCCTGGAGGGTTTCGGTTAAATTCCGTTGCGCTGTTTGGCTCCGGAAACCCAACACCTAGCCCAGACGGGTTTACGGGCCACCTGTTTCTCAACTCTGTCCAACCTCGCCAATATCTTCTCCATAAGGATCATGGCGCTAGGTTCTTCTTCTGGGAGGGGAGATTGTCGGTGCCTCTTCGGAGAGTGAGTTTGGCGCTGGGGGGATAAGGACCTTTCCTCAGGTGACTGGCTCCTCCTGTGTGTGATTTTGGGTCATCTTGACCCTGCTTGTCCCGCGAGCCGTGCCCCAAGGGGCATATTTTCTGTTGAAGACTCCTCTCGTGGGTCTCCGCATCCCGAACTACGATGGGTTGGTTTGGGACTTTTTTCCCGAGGGTGTGCTGGCGAAGGAGGCCTTTAGGCTTGAGCTTGTTGCGGCCACCTTCGATCTATCTGTTGTGTCATTTCAGCCACAACAGAATGTTGGAAGTCTCATAGAAAGCTCATGGTTATGATAAGAGGACACTCTTCCTCAGGCATGGAAGTCCCTGGGAGGGCTCGCTCAGTGGCCGGTTGGACTTCAGGCGCGGACGGGGACCTCGGGAGTCCCTTGTCCTTAGAACGCTGAGTCTCAACGACGGCGACCTGAGGATGGTTTCCCACAGACGGCACCAAATGATGCCCTGAGACATCTTCACTGGAAGGCATTGTGACTTCCGGGAGGACTTCCTGTGGAGGAAAGCGTCTGGAGTTGAGGTTTCCCAGGGGAATGTGCCTGAAATGCTCAGAGAAGAGGGTTAGGAGGTCCCCGGGGTGCTTTTCCGGGGAGGAGCCGCCGACGCCCAAGTCAGTTTCCTAAGAAGGTGAGGGGGAAGCACTAGAGTTTTTAGTGGGCTCGCCTGTATTTTCTCAAGGAGGAGGAGTCGAACCGTTTGCCTGGGTCTGTTCCCTGGTATTTATAGAGAAGCCCAACCCGTTCAGATGACGACACGTGTTCGGTCGGATGTTCTCTGAGTTTCTGGGCATAGGGGGCGAGTAGCTGGTGACAGGCTCCTTGAGCCTTGAACCGAGACAGGTCGTGACAAGACCTAGACGGCATCGGCGTGTCAAATTGCCGTTTGAGGTGACATGTAGCGTCTGTGGGCGGCATGTCAGAGGCTCCTTAAATGCTCATGTCGTACTCCCAAGGTCCTCTGGGCGAGGTCGTTATTTGACACGGTCGCCCTTCTTCGGGAGTTATGCTCATGCTTTTGGGGGGTTCCCTTGTTCGGAGGTTCCACCTTCGGGGACATTCCCTTTTGTTTGCGATAGCTAATTCTCTGTAACCGAAGGCGATCCGTTTGGTCCCCCGAGGGAGCCGGCACCACCTTTGTGATCCCTGGCGTTCTTGCCGAAGTTCCAAGTTTGGGGTGCTTGGCTCCGTTCCTTCCGAGGTCAATGATAGTGCCTCTTTCGGGTAACGCCAGGCTTCTTCCTAATCATACTTACGGCAGGAAGTACGCACTGGGAGAGGAAATTGTCCTTCGGCTATCAAAAGGTACTATTCTGATGGGCTATAGAACATTACCAATCCTGGCAGTCTAAATGCAAAATTTTGGCACCATAATTGGACTACCCTGGAGTGGGTAACACATATAACGATCCATGTAGTGTTCTCGTGGTGGGTCGGTCCAGTACACAAGTTCTCCAACTTGTACCCATATGTAAAGTACATATCTCATATTAGTCTCCATATATGCTAGTTGTTATGTACTATTACAACCCGCTCCACAATAATACTAGACCAGGGATGTTTGAGAACATCATTATTCTAGGGTTACAATTATGTTTATTATGTTACGCAGAAACAAAACAACAAACATAATTGTTGGATTAATGCCTTAATAAAATATCATGACTCAATGTCCAAAAAATACAATCATCTCATGATTGGCTTTTGGGCACAACGCTAACACTTCTGAGGTCATACATATGGCACTTAAATTTGTGAATTTTTACCTCCAAGGGTTTTCATTTCCCACCAGTGAGTGGTCAATAGGCCTGCTGCCTTGTTCTATGCACCACCCAGACCTAGCATCTAGAACAGCGTGCCTTCATTTCTCATGCTCGGTAACACGTGTCACCAGATCACGGGCCAACTTTCCTATCAGTTACATTGGGCACATCTCTTCGACTGGAATCTGTCATTATGACGCCCTTTCACTTTCCTCCTTGGGGATATATAAGCATTTCTCCTCATTAGAAGTTCTACCTCTTCCATTTGAACCTCATTCTCCTTTTCTGAGGTTCTTCCTTTCCTCCAGTTCTCCTCTGTTTCTATGGCAGTTGTAATGGTAGAGTTATTTCCCGCAAGTCTTGCGGTGTCCTATGAGGTTTCCTTCATTTCCTAAATAGGTTGATTTTCGTATGAAGTTGCTTTTTCCCTTTTTTCCTCTGTCTTTTCAAGGTTAGGATCTTAGGCACCAAGGATGTTGGTTGAAAATTCCAAGGTCTCCTATTTTCCTGAAAGTTGGATCCTTCTCAACTCTCACATAAGTTGTGTGACTTTGGAGAAGTTGGATAAGTTGAGGATAAAATTCCTTCTTCCCTCCTATGAAAAAATTAGGTCGACTAGTCATTATGAACCAAGCTACCTTCCTTGGAGGAAGGAGATTACTGTTTTCAAAGCACGAATAAAGGCTAGTCTCTGTTATCTGCCCCCGAAGGTAGTTTTTGAGTTTTGCCACTTCCATGGCATAGCCATCAATCAAATGCCCCTGAACTCCTCTACTTATTTTAACACTTTCTTGTGCATGTGTGGGGCTTTCAAAATCATCGTGCACTTCATTTTTCTTCTTCAATACTACAAACTTCAACCCACCCCGAAGAAGGGGATTTTACTTTTTGCTTCCTTGAGGTTCAAGACACAAGAAATTTACTTTTACCTTTGGCACTAAGGATAGTTGATGAGGGTGGCAGAAGAAGTACTTTTTTAGGGAGATTGATGAGAAATGGAAAGACCTTTTAACTTAGTGGGCTACGGGCACTCTGGTGATCGACATAGTGGATCCAAGGAAGTTGCTAACTTTAGAACTGGAGTCTTAGTTTTAAGAGTTTGACAGCTGTATTTGGGCTATTGCGGATTGGGATGCGCAGGGGGCTTCACACTCTCTCTACCCATTCCTCATTAGATGGAGGTTCATGACCAAGGAGGTTCTTTGGGAACCTGGGGTTATTACCGAGCATGTTGCCAACAACGATGTGCCAAAGCCATTACCGAATAGAAAGAAGACATGGCTCATTCATCTCCTTTAGGGTAGACTCTCTTATTCTGACCTTATAGAAAGTAGGCTATTCTTCCAAGTATAGTACTAGAATTTTTGATACTTACACTGATATGTTTTCCTTTGCAGAGATGGGTGACAAGTCTGTGACATTCTGCAAGAGTCTGTTCCTCAGAATAGCAATGTCCCTCATAAGAAGGTCTGGAGGGAGCCATTTTGGACCTTTATGGAAGACATGGTCCTGTTCTCCAAAGACTTCCAGAGGATGGCACCCTAGATGGCCAAGGGCATTATTACAAATGTGTCCTTCTAGGTTTTTCTGAACCCCTGCCCGAACGAGGAGGAGATATTGGCTGCTCAGATTTTTTAGCATGCTACCCAGGTAATTCATGTTTCCAAGATAGAATTATTTTCTCAAATTTATTATCCCATCTCATAGAATCCTTTATTTTCAGTTGTTGGCTTATGCAGACTATCTTTGGGCTTTGGTGACGAAGCAATCCTCCATCCAGAGCCTATCTAAGGAGAATCTATTGAAGGCGAAGGAAATGTTCGCAAGCTCCTGCCTGAAGTTTTGTGAACTTAGCAAGATCACCAAAGAGGAGCTTGCCCAACTTTGCCGGGAGGTTTCGAAGAGATAGAGAAAATTTGTTGAGGAGTGTTCCTCAACAATCTCCGACTTTAAGGTGAGGTTGGTGGAGCAGACTTCTTTTGCCGTAGCACTTCAGATGGAGAAAGAGAAGGTAGCTACTAATCTGACCAAGGCCTTGGCCCTAAATGCTGATCTTGAGGCCAAGGTCAGTGATTTAAAGAAGTGGAAAAAGAAGAAGCAGAAGAAAGATGAGGGAGAAGGAAAGAAGGATGTCAAGGTACTAATGACACGGCCGTCCTTGGCCCCTACCTAGGAAGCGTGTAAGAGCTAGTCTCACGGTGCTTGCAATTGGCTAGTTGTATATGTGTATGAATTAGAACTTTGTGATACTAGTTCATTAACCTACAATATGTAGAATGCATGCTCTTCATGCTTTTACTTGGATTAACAAAGACCATTAAACATTGACTAGGCTAAAAGATTTTCATAGAAAATTAGTTCAAATAGCCAAAACATACAAAATCAACATTTATATGAGTTTACTACACATAACAACTGTGTGAGAGCATTCATACATAAAGTACACTAATGCCCTAACCCATGAGCAACCTTAGAGTTAAGGACTCCTTAAAACATAGACAATGGAGGCAACTAGGAGTACTATGTATACAAGCGTCAACTGAGATCTTCTTGAACTAGCTCCCACCTTGGATGCAAGTTCTAGTGGCGAGTTGTAAAAGTCCTTGTCCACATGTCGTTAGGCTCTACAGCCAAAGGAAGACTCTAGTTAGTAGTGTGACTCAACCAACAAGTAACCCAAGTAGACTAGAATCATAAAGATCCTCAAGTGAGATACCTGCAAGAAAAGCTAACTACCGTGATAACCTTCAGCGGTTACTCGGCCCAACAACTTTAGAATTTGTGCAACATAACTAGGGAGTAAGAACTTAAACATTCTTAGTAAGGGTCTTCACTGTACCTACAAGAAAATTTACTAACAACTCCACATATAAAAACATATGTACCCTACTATGAGCTCATATAGCCTGAGGGTTTAATATATGCACATACCTAGGTCCCCTGGGAACACTCCTCATCTTGGCCCTTGAACTACAAGGCATAGCCTTGTCCTCTAGTAAGCTTAGCTTGCTAGCCTAACTAGTGATAAATCACAAGTTCAACCTCTCCTGTTTATGTTGTATAGGCACACTATGGCGGGGCTATTGTAACTAGGCCGTAAAACCCTGTAGACTAGGTGCACTAAGGTTTCACCTTGCAACCTCATGGCAAACGGCATGGCTAGGTCACCAAGGGTTCTAAACCTTCCATCCAATCTAGTGATACTTAGTTGAATTCCTTAGTAAACTAGTTTCTTGCTTATGGTAGAAGAAACTATAAAACTTTACAAAACCCAAGAAAACTTCTAAGTCTTGAAGGACTTTTGGAAGTATCGGAGTACCCCCAGAATGCTTAGACCTCAAGGTACCCTAAGAACCCCCTTAGGTCCCCCCTTGACCTTCCTAGCAAAATTGGAAAATTTTAGCCATAATGCCTTTTGTGACGCATCACCATAGTTGTTCATAAACTATCTGTTTTGCAGCATTGTCTATGGATCATGGGAAATGGAAAGGGTTGGCGCATCACCAATTTGTGAAACCCAGAAAATTTTTTCGAGTTTTGCTACTAAGAACTTTGGACACTTACAAAACATATCAAACATAGTTGGTTAGCCTCCAAACATCATATACGTGCAAAACATGTTGCATAGATCACAACCAACTATCACAAGCCTAACTATGATGCATTATAACATCATTCTAACCTCACAAACCTCATAGGCCACCATGATTCAACTTTGCCCACTAACTAATGCTATTGCTAGAACTACTTGATTTCATCAAGAAAACTCATTCTAATAGAATTAATTGAACTAAAAAACACAACTCCCTTACCTTAACTCCAAGTAACAAATAAGAATTATTCATCTCTTTTGCACCAACCAAGTTCTCCAAACTCCAACCTAACTTCCAATCAACTATGGGCACAAAACATCAAGTTACTAACTTCTAACCAAAACCCAAGCTTGCAATCAACTAATAAACATGAAAAGAATCAAGAACACATGGACTACCTCGTATCAAAAATAGGGGATAGTGGAAAACATAGCTCCAAGCTTCAAAACCATGATTTCGTGCCTGAAATGAGCTTCCAATGTTACCACTCTAAGAGCTTAAATACAGTGACAATATTTATTGTGCCAATCTCCTAGGAGCTATGCATGTTCTATAAGCCATCAGAACAATGCTCACTATATTACCCAAGTGGCCCTCTTGGTCTTTATGAAAATATATATATATTGGTCAAATCATAACACACATATTTACATTTATGCACACTGTGGCAGCTAAGAAGGAAAACACTAGCACAATTCTTAGTTTTGGCTTCCACACATTAGTTAACTTCTAGTGACCAGCCACTGCACCAGTAACTTCCACTAATAAACTATATCATTCTAGCCATGTAACCCCCTATTTTATTTTCTCCATTATCAAGTAGAGACCCAGAGCAAACCAATAAATTTTTTTTTATATCGAAAGCCCACCTATGGACCAAGTTATGGATTTTTTAAGTTGGTTATCAAATTCTGACCACATGAACAGTAACTTAACAACCTTTGGAATGCCATATCTTTGGCTACGGGGCTCAAAATTTAGAAATTCCAAATTTTAGTTCAACCTCTGTATGTTCTCTAGGTGTGGTAAACATTTCATACTGATATTTGTTAGTGTTCTGCCCAAAAGCCAGTCATGAGATGATTGTATTTTTTGCACATTGAGTCATGATATTTTATTAAGGCATTAATCCAGCAATTATGTTTGTTGTTTTGTTCCTGCGTAACTTAACAAACATAATTGTAACCCTAGAATAATGATATTCTTAAAAGTCCCTGGTCTAGTATTATTGTGGAGCGGGTTGCAATAATACATAACGACTAGCATATGTGGAGACTAATATGAGATATGTAGTCTACATATGGGTACAAGTTGGAGAACTTGTGTACTGGACCGACCCACCATGAGAACACTACATGGATCGTTATATGAGTGTCATAAGTGATTCCCATAGTGATCATGGTATATGTAGTCCTTCGACCTAAGATCATCAAGGTTCCCTACATGTGAGTCACATACTTTGATACTTTCCTTTGTTGCTCGTAACTGAGTGAACTTGAAGGAGGTCATTGGGTATGTCACATATCATGCGGAGGGATTTGTATGATCAAGATGGGATTTGTCCCTCCTATGTAACGGGAGCGATATCTTCGGGCCCCTTGATAGAGTGAGACTTAGAAAATGCATGGCCATGCTCGGATGAGTTGATATGCGATATCAATGTCATCAGTTTAAGTTAGTCTACTCGGTAATCAAGAAACCAAAGATTGGGCTATACGAGAGTGACACATTCCATGTCTCGTGCTTAGTCTTGATATCTTGGACAAAGGGACAATGGCATATATCGGTGATGATCATAAAGGTATAGTCGAATCATCGACAATCTTGTCACTTGGGTAGCAATGATGTGTTGCTAGACACCGCTCATTGCTTATGATCATAAATGTGATTTATGATCATTGCCAACGTGATAAGAGCCTATTGGGTCGCACACATAGAGCTATTTGGATCATTAGAGTGCATGGGCTAATTATTTGGGTTATGGTTTCACTTTAATTTCGTATTAATAATGGGCCCAAAAGTTGAGCCATTATTAAGCCCGAAATTAAATCCTAATTGGATTAGGGCTTTGAAACCTATTAGGCCTGGAAGTTGAGTCTCACTATAAATACAACTTTTAAGTGAGAAATTCGCAGGTCTCCTTGCCCTAGCCTCCAAAAAGGACAGCCGCACTCTTCTCTTGCAATTCCTTGGAGGACGCAAGCTAGCACTGCGAGCGCAAGAGAAACGCATCTACCGGGACGTGGTGGAAGCGTGGTGATCCCGAGAGGCTCGTGTGGATACCATAGAGAGCCTGAACACGTCAACTGTTCAGGTTTTGTGATTCGACTCTACAGTTGAGTGAGAGATCTCAATCGAAAATTAGGTATGAAAATTTTTGAACACCCGGTTTACCCCGTTTCACTTGGATCCTGGAGGGTTTCGGTTAAATTCCGCTGCGCTGTTTGGCTCCCGAAACCCAACAATATTAATTCTAAATAGGGAGTTATAAAACTTTAAGTACAAAGTCGAAATTCTGGTCACTTTATGACCATTTTGCGCATACAAAATTTCATAAGATTCATACACTTCGTTTCCAGGCGCAAAACCAACATGGGAAGGTTCTTACATGTCTTAAACACTTATGAAAGTCATTCACCTAAATTGAGAGGCATTCCATAAACATTAAACATAATTTTCTTTGGAACAGCTAATGAATTGCAAAATGGACAGAATTGAACATTCAACCTCAAACATCACTTTATTGCTTCATATATCATCCATACACCATCTATAGTGTAGTTACATGCATATATGCATCATACATATGTCCTAGATTAGTTGGGCATGTACACTAGCTTCTTGGAGAGCCTTACAAACACAATGCACTCCAGAAACTTCAAAAGGCAGCTGCTGTGTAAGGCAAAAAGTAACAACACTAAAATTAGCAAATGTGCTCTAAAAATTGTTTAAAAATCTAGTTTAATACTATATATATTGAAGTTAATGTACCTAAATTTTCACAAGAAAATTCAAACTAGAACAATTAGTTTGATAGCTATCTTTCAGGTGTTCCTAAAAATGGACAGAAAGGGGAGTAAGCTCTTTGTAAAGAACTTAGTAAGGGCTTTCTATGTAAAGCCTTCCATAGCAACGTACCACCTAAAATCCAAAGACATAAAAACATAAAAAAACAACACATACACGCAAATATGGAAACCATATGCACCAAGAAACACAGCAACAAACACATGTAATGCTGGCAGCAATAACACATTAGTAACACTATGGCAGCCCTCCTCAAGATTTTTCTTGGTCTTAGGAATCTTTTAGGTCTTATTTAGTACTAACTTGGCTCTAGAAACCCTTCTTTCTTGCTGCTATCTTTCGCATGGTAACACTAAGGCCGAAACTGTGCCATGCTTCTTTCCCCTTAACCCATACTTGGTTCCTTGAGCTTTTTGCTCTCTTCCAAGAATGGCCTTAGCTTGATGGATGTTTCAAAATATAGTAAACAATCCACGAAACTTTAGAAAACCCTTACCTTTTGCTATGACCTCTAAAAACCCAAATAGAACCAAAATTAGGTTTTCTTGCACTATTTGATGTCTTATTTGCTTCCTCTTGTTTTCTTAAGGTATGGTGGCTATGGAAGATGATGGAAGAGCTTAAGGAGGAGGTCTTAGCTGCTGGAGAATGAAATTTAAAGAAAATGGCAGTGAAATGAAGATTTTTATTCATTTATACATCATTTTGACCAAGGAGGCATATTAGGCCTATTCTGCCCTTGGTCCTCCTGCCCTCTTCTTTGAACAAAAGGGCAGTCCTTGATCCAGTGATGAAAAGATCCACATCTGAGACATGTCTATATTTCAAAATAACATGGCTTCTTGCCATGAAACTTCTTGCATCGAGGACACCTTAGGCCAGCAAACTTACTCTTGGCCTTGCCCTCAATAGTAGGTTTTCCGGCCTTCATAGTGCCCTTACCTGTCATTGGTTTCTGTAGTCTTCCAGCTTGGCTGGTTTCTCCTAGTCCACTAGGAAACCATTTACTTTCATCTCTTTCTGTTCCACTAGTAAAGCCTTCTAAACAACCTCATGATATGTAATGGCATTAAGAAGCCTAATAGCTCTTCTAATATCTGGCCTCAGGCCTCTGACAAACCTCTTGGATTTGAGTTCTTCCAACCCATGGTACTGTGTTGCATACCTCACAAGTTGGTTGAACTTGTGTTCATATTCCAGAACACTGAGGCTGTCTTGTTGCAATGCATCAAACTCAACTCGCTTTAGGTCTTTGATGGCATCACTTATATACTGCTCCTGGAACAACTATGTGAACTCTGGCCAGCTCAACTCAATATCTCTTCCTAGCCTTCTGGCCTTCCAGAAAGCATACATATCTCTGGTGTTTCTCCACCATATCTTTGCACTAGCTGCCATGTTGTAAGTAGCCAGTGACACCTTCTTGGTGGAGCTGAGTGGCATCCTCTCAAACATATTTTCTATGAATATTAACCACTCCTCAGCTCTATGGCCCAGCTCTTCCATCAAACTGTGGAGGTCTTAGGCCTTGGAACCTTTCCAATAGCCTTACTTCATCTAGGCCTTTTTGATCCTCTAATCTGTCTCCTAGATCTATTAGAGCAAGAGGAGTATGATACTAAGTACTTCCCCAGTGGACTAGGGGAAAGTAGCAAGGTAGGAGGGAAGTAGAAGAAGACACCATATGGCAAAGGAATTGCCAAAAGTTCCCATCTTGGTGGTGAGGGCAAGGATAAGGGGAAGTTCCCTGCCCTAAGGTGCCCTAAACGCAAGAAGTTTCATGGAAAGAAACCTTGCTATTTTGACAACCAAACGTGTCTAAGATGTGGATCCATGGATCATCGGATCAAAGACTACCCACAGGCTCAAAGGAGACCAGAAAACCAAGGTCTAGTAAGGCCTATGAAAGCAGGACCTAGAGGAGGAGCACCTAGGAAGGGACAGTAGAGGCCAGTTCCTCCAGTGGCTCAGCCTCCAGAGCAGAGAGCTAGCAGAGTCTTCCAAGTGGATAGGCCAAGACATCAGAGCAAGGAGGAGCAGTAAGGGGTAACATTTACCTTAATGGTATGCCTATTAGTGTTCTATTTGATACTGGTCCTTCAGTGTCTATTATGGCAAGAAAGTTAACTGAATCCATGAAATTGTCTATAGAATTCATGCTTAATATATCATTTGTAAGAACAACAGGTAGTCAATGTCTTTTCACTAATGAACTGGCTAAGAATTATGAGCTAATAGTTGGAAATACTAAGATTTTGGCTAATCTGCTAGTGTTAAATATTCCAAAGTATGATATTGTTATTGTCATGGATTGGTTAGCAAAGCATGGAATCAATTTTGATTGTGCTAAAAGAGAAATCACATTGCCTTGTAATGAAGTGCATGCATTAGTGAATTATAAGGAATTAGTGTATGAAATACATGACTTGTGATGCCCATCGGCATCTCCACTATGTGTCGTGGTGAATGTAGCAGGTGATTCCAGAGGTGTAGGCGAGTTCAGATGATGGCTGGCAGCATGATCGTCGGGTGGTGCTACGAAGCCAAGTAGGGCTTCTGGTACAGGAGAGCGCCCAAAACGGGATTCCTCAGGAGGACCTGCCTGAAACCCTCAGAAAACAGGGGTTAGGAGGTCCCCGAAGTCTTTTTCTGGGCAGGAGCCTCCGACGCCCAAGTCAGTGCTTTGGGAGGGGTGGAGGGAGAGCAGCAAGTACAAGAGAGTCTTGCCTAGTCGTGTTTTCTTTTGAGGGCTGGAAGGAGAGGATTCAGAGCAAAGAGAGGAAAGAGATACCCCTGCCTATGACCATTCCCCTGGTATATATAGGAGGGGGTGAGCCCTTCAGATTGTAGCACGTGTATGGACGGATACCGTCCGTACTTATGGGCGTGGGGGGCCTCTAGCCGCCTGCAAGCTCCTCGGGCCACGAGTTGCAATAATCATAGCCCTACATGACAGGACGTAGGCAGTAGCGGCGTGTCAGAGTGTCTGCGAGGGCGGTGTGTAGGGTGTACTGGCGTAACGTCAGAGGCTCCTTGATGGTTCCTGCCATACCTCCGAGGTCCCCTTGGTTGATGTCTTACTTCAGAGTGAGGGACGTTTTCCCGGAGTCGCAGTGGTTCTTCAGGGTATTCCCTGGTTCCAAAGTTAGCCCTTCGGGGGGCTTTCACCTGCAGAAGGTGGCTGGCACTTCTTCCCGATGCTAACTCGGTTGCCCTCAAGATGGAGGCGATACGGTAGTTTCCTGAGGTTGGTATTGGCGGGCTACCGAGGTTGCGTGCCTCAGGCATTTGGCTCCCTCCTTTCCGAGGTCCTTAGGTGTTCGGGCGATAGCACTTTGGCTATCAACTTGGAACTAGAAGTTATGGATGAAATTCCTATGATTTCTGAAGATGAATATTACATGTTGAATGGTGTTGAAATTGATGAGGAAGTTCATAGAATACCTGTAGTGAGAGACTTTCCACAAGTCTTTCCTAAACACCTACCAAGTATTCCCCTTCCAAGAGAGATAGAAATTGAAATCAAGTTACAAATCAGGGTAGTAGCAATATCTATACCTCCTTATAGGATGCCAATCACAGAGATGAATGAGCTCAGGAAACAACTTGATGAACTTCTTGAAAAAGGGTTCATAAGGCCAATTATTTCACCATGGGGGCCTCCCATTCTCTTTGTGAAAAAGAAGGATGGATCTTTGAGACTATGCATTGATTATCAAGAACAAGCATCCACTCCCTAGGATTGAGGATCTTTTTGATCGACTTAAGGGAGCTAAGATCTTCTCCAAGATAGATTTGAGATTTGGATACTTTAAATTGAGAGTAAAGGTAGAGGACATTCATACGACGGCATTTAGGACCATATATGGGCATTATGAGTACACAGTCATGCCATTTGGTTTGACAAATGCCCCGGTTGCTTTCATGGACCTGATGAACAGGGTGTTCAGACCATAGCTGGAGAAATTAGTGGTTGCGTTTATTGATGACATCCTACTGTATTTCAAGTATGAAAATGAACATGCACATCATCTGAAAATTATCCTAAATATGCTATTGGAACATCATCTTTATTCCAAGTTATCCAAGTGTAAATTCTGGATAAGGGAAGTGTCTTTCCTAGGACACATCATAGATGCACATGGCCTTAACGCAGACCCTGAAAGGTCAAGGCAGTGCAAGAGTGGGCAAGACCAAGGACTATGAAGGAAATCATAAGTTTCCTAGGATTAGCTAGATACTACAGGAGATTTGTATCAGGCTTTTCCATGACTGCCTCACTTCTTACTCATCTGACCAAGAACAGTCAAAGATTTGAGTGGGATGAGAAATGTGAAAAAGATTTCAAGAGAGGAAAAAGGTTCCTTGTACCAACCCTTTTCCTACAAGTAAGGATTACTATACTTCAAGGATCAAATCTATGTGCCTAAAGGACAAAAGCTTAGGGATGAAATACTGGAAGAAGCTCACACAAGCAAGTTGAACATCTATCTAGGAAGTGAAAAAATCTCTAAAGACTTGAAGACTCACTTTTGGTGGCCAAACAACAGGGGAGACATAGTTACTTAAATCTCCAAATGTGCGACATGCCAAAAGCTAAAGGTAGAGCACCAGAAGCCAGCTAGTACCCTATAGACTCTACCTATACCAGTGAGGAATTAAGGCTACATAACTGATAACAGAAGTGCTATCACCCCAAACACCTTAGGACCCTCGAAAAAAGGAAGCCAAACACCTGAGGCACGTGACCTCGGTAGCCCGTCAATACTAACCTCGGGAAACTACCGTAGTGCCTCCATCGGGAGGCCGAGCAAACTAGCTTCGAGGAGGAGCGCTAGCCACCTCCTGCAGGTGAAAGCCCCCTGAAGAGACCAACTTCGGCGCCCGTACATACACCAAAGTACCAGTACGACTCCGAGAAGAGGCCCCTCACCCCGAAAGGAGACGTCAACCCAGGGGACCTCGGAAGTATGGCGGGAGCCATCAATGAGCCTCTGGCACACCGTACTCTTACGGCCCCCAACACGCCACCCCCAGACACACTATGACACGCCGTCACAGCCTACGTTCTGTAGGGCTACACTACGGCCTGAGGAGCCTGCAGGCGGCTAAGGGCCCCTACGCCCAGAAGTACGGATGGTGACCGTTCATACACGTGTTGCCATCCGAACAGCTCACCCCCTCCTATATTTACCAGGAGAATGGTCCAAGCCTGGGGGCTCTCTCTCTCTCTCTCTCCTCTCTCTGTCAAAAATACTTTGAGGTAAAGGGGCTTCTCTCTCCTCTCTTCCCGGCCCTCAAAAGAGAACACGGCCATAACAGGAAAGAATCTCTTGTGCTTACTACTCTTTCTCCATCTCTACTAAGCACTGACTTGGGCGTCAGAGGCTCATCCCCGGATAAAGACTCCGGGGACCTCCTAACCCCTGTTTTCCGAGTGTTTCAGGCAGGCCCTCCTACCACGAGCCAAAGACGCTGCCGACCATCCCAGGTGATCCACACAAAGCACCCTTTCCCTAGGTTCATCTGCACCTCCAGAAGTCCCTGCTACAGTCTCCACGGCACACAGTGGAGATCCTGATGGCGCCCAGTGCCATCAATAACCATGGAATTTTTGACTGGGTTGGTTATGACCAGATTAAGGCATGAGACAATCTGGGTCATTATGGATAGGTTAACCAAATGTGCCCACTTTTTACCTATGAAACTCACAGACTCCTTGGAGAGGTTAGCTTAGAAGTATGTCCAAGACATAGTGAGACTACACAGAGTGCCAGACTTCATTGTATCTGATAAAGATCCAAGATTTATAGCTCAGTTTTGGAGTGCTATTCATAAAGCAGTATGAACCAAAATCCATCTGAGTACTGCTTATCATCCTCAGAAAGATGGGAAATTTGAAAAGGTGATATAGGTACTAAAAGAGATGCCCAGAAGTTGTGTCTTGGATTTCAAAGGTGAATGGGATCAACAATTGCCATTGCTGGAATTCTCATATAGCAATAATTACCAAAGCACCATTGGCATGGAACTTTATGAAGCATTAAATGGAAGAAGGTGCATGACACCCACTGTTGGGTGGAAGCCTCCGACAGGCTAAAGTTAGGTCCTAAAATTATTGAAGAGACAACAGCCAAAATCAAGAAAACTCAAGGGAGATTAAAGGTAGCCAATGAAAGGACAATGACCTATATGAACAAAAGAAGGAGAGACATGCAATTTGAGGTTGGTGACAATGTTTGGCTGAAATTTGCACCAACCAAAGGCACTATCAAATTTTGCAAAAGAATCAAGTTAGCTATAAGATACATCTGTCCTTATGAGATCTTGGACAGAGTTGGTAAGGTAGCATACAAGTTAGCTATACCGCCAAGCATGTCAAGTGTTCATAATGTTTTTCACATCAGTATGCTTAAGAAGTGTTTATTAGACACAAAGCATGTTATTGTAGTGCAGGACATATTGTAGGAACCTAACTTGACATATGAAGATAAACCTATATCTATCTTAGCCAAGGATACCAGAAGGTTAAGAAACAAACATATTCCCATGGTTGAAGTTCAGTGGTCACACCACTCTGAAAAAGAAGCAATTTGGGAAACTGAAAAAGACCTTATGGGAAGGTATCCTAAAGAAAATCGAAAGCTGAAGGCTATTTTTAAGGACCAAAATTTTTAAGGGGGCAAGATTGTTACCACCTCACATAAAAAGGATAATTACAAATGTGTCATAATGCCTAAAAACTATTATATTGTGTAATTATCACCATAGTGATCGAAGTATGTGTTGGGTTTCGGGAGCCAAACAGCGCAGCGGAATTTAACCAAAACCCTCCAGGATCCAAGTGAAACGGGGTAAACCGGGTGTTCGAAAATTTTCATACCTAATTTTCGATTGAGATCTCTCACTCAACTGTAGAGTCGAATCACAAAACCTGAACAGTTGACGTGTTCAGGCTCTCTATGGTATCCACACGAGCCTCTCGGGATCACCACGCTTCCACCACGTCCCGGCAGATGCGTTTCTCTTGCGCTCGCAGTGCTAGCTTGCGTCCTCCAAGGAATTGCAAGAGAAGAGTGTGGCTGTCCTTTTTGGAGGCTAGGGCAAGGAGACTTGCGAATTTCTCACTTAAAAGTTGTATTTATAGTGAGACTCAACTTCCAGGCCTAATGGGTTTCAAAGCCCTAATCCAATTAGGATTTAATTTCGGGCTTAATAATGGCTCAACTCTTTGGCCCATTATTAATATGAAATTAAAGTGAAACCATAACCCAAATAATTAGCCCATGCACTCTAATGATCCAAATAGCTCTATGTGTGCGACCCAATAGGCTCTTGCCATGTTGGCAATGATCATAAATCACATTTATGATCATAAGCAATGAGCGGTGTCTAGCAACACATCATTGCTACCCAAGTGACAAGATTGTCGATGATTCGACTAAACCTTTATGATCATCACCGATATATGCCATTGTCCCTTTGTCCAAGATATCAAGACTAAGCACGAGACATGGAATGTGTCACTCTCGTATAGCCCAATCTTTGGTTTCTTGATTACCGAGTAGACCAACTTAAACTGATGACATTGATATCGTATATCAACTCATCCGAGCATGGCCATGCATTTTCTAAGTCTCACTCTATCAAGGGGCCCGAAGATATCACTCCCGTTACATAGGAGGGACAAATCCCATCTTGATCATACAAATCCCTCCGCATGATATGTGACATACCCAATGACCTCCTTCAAGTTCACTCAGTTACGAGCAACAAAGGAAAGTATCAAAGTATGTGACTCACATGTAGGGAACCTTGATGATCTTAGGTCGAAGGACTACATATACCATGATCACTATGAGAATCACTTATGACACTCATATAACGATCCATGTAGTGTTCTCATGGTGGGTCGGTCCAGTACACAAGTTCTCCAACTTGTACCCATATGTAGACTACATATCTCATATTAGTCTCCACATATGCTAGTCGTTATGTATTATTGCAACCCGCTCCACAATAATACTAGACTAGGGACGTTTAAGAATATCATTATTCTAGGGTTACAATTATGTTTGTTAAGTTACGCAGAAACAAAACAACAAACATAATTGCTGGATTAATGCCTTAATAAAATATCATGACTCAATGTGCAAAAATACAATCATCTCATGATTGGCTTTTTGGGCACAACACTAACAATCTCCCACTTGCACTAAAAGCCAATCATCCATGTATCTAATACCGATGGACCTAGAATGGCTATCATGCTTCTGCTGCGTAAGGGGCTTTGTCAGTGGATCAGCAATGTTGCTGTCTGTCGAAGTCCTGCATATCCTTACATCACCCCTCTCGATGATCTCCCTGATGAGATGATAGCGTCGGAGTATGTGTTTGGATCGCTGGTGAGATCGAGGTTCCTTAGCCTGTGCGATTGCTCCATTGTTGTCACAATAGAGCTCTATCGGGTCGGCAATGCTTGGAACCACTCCAAGTTCAGTGATGAACTTCTTGATCCAAACTGCCTCCTTCGCAGCATCAGAGGCGGCAATGTACTCAGATTCTGTTGTAGAGTCAGCTACTGTCTCTTGCTTTGAACTCTTCCAGCTCACAGCACCACCACCAATACAAAACACATAACCAGATTGCGATCTAAAATCATCCTTATCGGATTGGAAGCTTGCATCGGTGTAACCCCTTACAACGAGCTCATCTTCACCTCCAAAGACCAAGAATGCATCCTTAGTCCTTCGTAAGTACTTAAGGATGTTCTTAACAGCTGTCCAGTGACTCTCACCGGGGTTCGATTGGTACCTACTCGTCATGCTCAAAGCATATGAGACATCGGGACGAGTACATATCATGGCATACATGATAGATCCAATTGCTGAGGCATATGGAATCTTACTCATGCGCTCTCTCTCCTCGGGTGTACTCGGACACTGAGATCTAGAAAGAGTGATACCATGTGACATGGGCAAGAATCCTTTCTTGGAATCTTGCATGCTAAACCTCTTTAGCACCTTGTCAATATATGTACTTTGACTTAGGCCAAGAAGCTTTCTAGATCTATCTCTATAGATCCTGATGCCTAACACATAGGCTGCTTCACCCAAGTCCTTCATAGAGAAACATTTCCCTAGCCAAGTCTTCACAGACTGTAGCTCAGGAATGTCATTCCCGATGAGTAGTATGTCATCTACATACAACACCAAGAAGACAATAGCGCTCCCACTAACCTTCTTGTAGACACAAGGTTCATCTTCATTTTTGATAAAACCAAACTCTTTGATTGCTTCATCAAAATGAAGATTCCAACTTCGAGAAGCTTGCTTCAGTCCATAAATGGACCTTTGCAACTTGCACACTTTATTGGCATTCTCAGGAGTGACAAAACCCTCAGGTTGTGTCATGTACACATCCTCAAGTAGCTTTCCATTTAGGAATGCAGTTTTGACATCCATTTGCCATATCTCATAATCATAGTGTGCAGCAATAGCAAACAAAATTCGGATGGATTTAAGCATAGCAACTGGTGAAAAAGTTTCATCATAGTCAATACCATGAATTTGCTTGAAACCTTTTGCAACCAATCGTCCCTTAAAGGTAATCACATTACCATCCATGTCAGTTTTCTTCTTGAAAACCCATTTGCACCCTATGGGTTTTACCCCTTCAGGTGGGTCAACCAAAGTCCATACTTGGTTTTCATACATGGATTCCATCTCGGATTTCATGGCCACTAGCCACTTCTCAGAGTCAGGCCCCGACATAGCTTGTTGGTAGGTTGTGGGCTCATCCTGATCCATGAGCATCACATCACCAGTGTGAGTCATGAGAAATCCATATCTCTCAGGCTCACGCCGAATCCTACCAGACCTACGTGGGCTCTGTGCTACAGGAACAGACTCTTGAACCACAACATCTTGTGGTGTCTGTTCAGGTTCCATTTCAGGTTCGATGTCTCCTTGTTGTTCTTGAATTTCTTCAAGTTCTACTTTCCTCCCACTAGTTTCCTTTAGAGATAAACTCTTTCTCTAAAAAGACACCAGTTCGAGCAACAAACACTTTTTGCTCAGAAGGATTGTAGAAATAGTAACCCTTTGTTTCTTTGGGATACCCAACAAAAAGGCATTTTTGAGATTTGGGCCCTAGTTTGTCAGAGGATTGACGTTTCACATAAGCGTCACAGCCCCAAATCTTCATAAAAGACAAATTGGGATGCCTCCCACTCCATATCTCATATGGTGTCTTTTGAACCGATTTAGATGGAACTCGGTTTAGTGTAAAAGCGGCTGTCTCTAGAGCATGTCCCCAAAAGGAGTTTGGAAGGTCAGCTTGACTCATCATAGAGCGAACCATGTCTAACAGAGTTCGATTTCTCCTTTCAGATACACCATTCCATTGAGGTGTACCTGGTGGAGTGAGTTGTGATACTATACCACACTCCTTCAGATAGTCAAGGAATTCTCGATCCAAGTACTCTCCACCTCGATCTGATCGAAGCACTTTGATACTCTTCCCGAGTTGATTCTCTACTTCATTCTTGAATTCTTTGAACTTTTCAAAGGATTCTGACTTGTGTCTCATAAGATACACATAGCCATATCTGCTGAAGTCATCAGTGAAAGTAATGAAGTATTGGAAACCTCCTCTAGCTTGTGTAGACATAGGGCCACATACATCACTATGTATGAGTCCTAGTAAGTCATTAGCCCTTTCACTTTGCCCTGTGAATGGGGCTTTGGTCATCTTGCCCAACAAACATGACTCACATGTCTCATATGATTCAAAATCAAATGAGTCCAAGAGTCCATCCTTATGGAGCTTGGATATGCGGGTCTCATTTATATGGCCCAAGCGACAGTGCCAGAGATAGGTCGGGTTTGAATCATTTAATCTGACCTTCTTGGTATTCACATTATAGATTGGATCTTCGAGGTCTAGAACATACAACCCATTGCTAAGTTGAGCACTACCATAAAAGATTTCATTCAAATAAATAGAACAACATTTGTCCTTTATTATAAATGAAAAACCTTTCTTGTCCAAACAAGAAACAGAAATCAAATTTCTACTAATAGTAGGCACAAAGTAGCAGTTGTCTAATTCTAAAACTAATCCACTAGGTAAAGTGAGAACATAAGTCCCTACGGCTAAGGCAGCAACCCTTGCTCCATTTCCAACACGTAGGTCCACTTCACCTCGGGCCAATCTTCTACTTCTACTTAGATCCTGCACATTTGCACAAATGTGAGATCCACATCCAGTATCCAATACCCAAGATGAGGAAGTAGAAAAGTTAGCCTCTATAACAAAAATACCTGAAGTGGAAGTCTTACTTCCCTTTTCCTTAGCAAGTTCTTCAAGATAGAGCTTGCAGTTGCGCTTCCAGTGTCCAGGTTGCTTACAATGGAAGCACTCCCCTTCCTTTGCCACACCACCCTTTGGTTTCAGTGCAGCTGAAGAAGAATTAGCATTGGACTTTCCATTAGCTTTATCCTTCTTCTTGTTGGCTTTTCCCTTTCCCTTGCCCTTTTGAACCATCAAAATGGGCTTAGCCTTCTTAAGGTTTTGCTCAGCAGTTCTCAACATGTTGAGCAATTCAGGGAGGGACTTGTCAAGGTCGTTCATGTTATAGTTCATGACGAACTGACTGTAGCTTTCAGGCAACGATTGCAAGACTACATCAATAGCCAACTCTTTCTGAAGAGCAAATCCCAAATTCTCAAGATTCTCAATGTACCCAATCATCTTGAGCACATGAGGACCCACGGGACTTCCCTCAGACATCTTGCACTGAAACAATGCCTTAGAGGTCTCAAACCTCTCATGCCTAGCTTGCTCTTGGAAAAGCATTTTGAGATGTTCGATCATATCGAACGCCCCCATGTTCTCATGTTGCTTCTGAAGCTCAGATTCCATGGTAATAAGCATGAGGCATGCAACATCCAAAGCATCATCAGAATGCCTCTTGTGAGCATCCCTTTCAGCTCTTGGAGCAGTGGCAGCAGGCTCATTCGGAATGGGCTGCTCTAGGACATAAGCCTTTCTCTCTTGTTTGAGGACTATCCTCAAGTTTCGGTACCATTTGAGAAAGTTGGTCCCATTCAGTTTTTCCTTCTCAAGGATCGATCGCAACGAAAGTGTCGATGTGTTTTGTGCCATGGTTATCTACAACAGTAAATATGCAGTGTAAGAGTCATGTATTTTAATTCATTTAATAAGGACTTTTATTAAACGATACTCCCACTATTTTCCTCAAAATAATAACCCTCGATATTATTTCGGAACACCTCGGCGCTAAGGTATTCTAGTGGGCCAAGATCCATATTTGACCACAACCTGAGTCAGCTTTGGCTTTTCTCTCAAGTTACAGCTATTTAGGTAGGCAACTCCTTGCCAATTGCATCTTATGCAACTCTTGGATAGTTGGGTGAACAACACTTGTCCAAGCTCATCTCATGAGCTTAAGCCCAACTCTATGCCTCTAAGTCCCTAATCCTATTAGGATGACTTAGTTAAGTCGAGACCCAAAGTTAGCAATTTGGATATCACTATTATCCCATCGCGCCTTACCAAGATGAACATAGGTGCTTTGCTTTGGCAAACCCACCTAATGTTGATCAAAGTCTTGACGAGTGCCAACATTTGGAAGGCATCACATTTAATGACTTAATATTTGTTTGAGGGATTTTTTTCATTTTGATCTCACCAATTTGTTATCTCCGGTTGTCTTTATACATGCATCACATACAAATATAAAACATGCATCTCATGCTTACAAGAAAGTAAACGTGACATGGTTATAGCCCAAACTATGCGATATTCTCAAGCCAATGAGAATATCATAAAAGCCTAAGAAAAGAAAAGAGTCTTCACAAGCTCCTTCTCTTCCTTTCTTGGTTGCCCTTTTGTTGTCACCTCCTTGGACATACCTCCTTGGATGATCCTTAGGACATACCAACCTTGGATGATCCCATAATGCACCATTACATCAATAATAGAAACCTCGAGTTACATTCGAGGGGAGTAAGGTGAGAAGAGAATGTACAATGAGAGTGATAAGAAAAGGCACGACTCGCAGGCCGTATTTACAAGTACAACCAATCAAGGGCTATAACCATGCACCATGCTTCAAACACCAATCAGCATATCATGTCAAATCTCATTCAACAAAGATGCATGCCAATTTTCGTGCGTTGATTAACCAGTTTTTATTTATGTGGCGCTTCGCATACGGCGGTCCCGCTGGCCGGTCAGCGGGCGGTGGTTCCGCTGACCGGTCAGCGGACGAGGTCAAGGGGAGCCGCCCTTGCGGGGGGCGTGGGGGGCAGCGCCCCCCTGCGCAAAAAATTGTCTTACAATTGCTTAGCCCGAAATCTTCTATTTCGAGCAAGTAGGCACCCGAGACTCCTCCATTCGAGCCACCAAAAATACCTTACTTTCGGTGCCCGAACAGGCCGAATCCGAACAAAGCTAGGGTTTTTGCAACTATTGCAAGAATCCTAATCCATATAGGTATCTCATACCATTCAATTTCGAGGTTAATCTCATTAACCAATTTGTGTCGTTTCTTCATATATCTCATATGTTCATTACGAATTCCAGGTTTCATGCATCATGAATCAATCTAATTAATCATGGCCGAAAAGCAACCGAACACATAGCATCATGCGATTCAACACTCAATCCCGATTTAGGGTTTCACCAGTAGCTCTGATACCACTGTTGGGTTTCGGGAGCCAAACAGTGCAGTGGAATTTAACCGAAACCCTCCAGGATCCAAGTGAAACGGGGTAAACCGGGTGTTCGAAAAATTTTCATACCTAATTTTCGGTTGAGATCTCTCACTCAACTGTAGAGTTGAATCACAAAACCTGAACAGTTGACGTGTTCAGGCTCTCTATGGTATCCACACGAGCCTCTCGGGATCAATTGCTGGATTAATGCCTTAATAAAATATTATGACTCAATGTGCAAAAATACAATCATCTCATGACTGGCTTTTGGGCACAAGACTAACAGTATGGTGGGTAAAAGGCATGATCAACACCTCCTTAAAAGTATTCTAGTTTGATAACTTGGCCCCAAAGAAAAGCCTTAAGGATTGCTTGTTTGTCAAGCAACCTATAGACTTTTTTGTGTGGTTTTGGAAATTCTGGTACTCAATTGCAAAACTCTCAAGAAAGAGACTTGGATAGTTATGGGAAGGATATGAATGGTATTCAAGTGTTATTGGATGACCAAATTGCTCATGGAAGACAAGTTTGGACAAAGAAAACACCAATGGCATTAAAGACCTAAATGTCTTAGTGTAAACCTTAAGTTGTTTAAGCTTTTGACCTAAGTCAAAGGGTGAAATTATGGGGTTATCCCAACATGGGGGAGGCAGCCAAGACTTGATTAAAAGTAAAAAATGGTGGGCACATTGTGTACCAATGAGTTTAAGACAATGAAACCATAATTAGTGAGAAGGAAAATGACATAAAGCAAGGTTAAGCTTGTTAGGTGTGTTTTGTGCCCTTAAGTTCATTTAAGGCCATTTAAGTGGCTAAATCGCTTATCCCTCTCTCATTTTCATCCTTCTCCAGCCCAAGAACATAGCCACACTTCCTCCATAGCCACCATACCTTCAAACTTTCAATTGATTGAAAGTGAAGGCAAAGGGAAGTAATTGGAAGCAAACTAGAGCTATTGCTTGGATACTTCAAGGATCAAGCTTGATTTTTGGCCTACCCACTTTGGTAAGGGTTATCTTGGTCTCATGGCTTATTTTCTATATTTTCAAGCAACCATGGTGCTAGGGCTAAGCTTGTAAGAGAGCCATGAGCTTGATGAACCAAGCTTAGTGAAGGGGGTGCACTTATTGAAGGTTTTGTGACCTAGTGTGAAGTGCACAAAGATGGCAGTGAAATGAGGGTTTCTAGCACCCAAAGTTAGTACTAACTAGTGTTAAAATTCTCCTAAGACCAAGCATTAGCTTGAGGATGGCTTCCATAGTGATTTATTTATGTTTATTACTTGTTTTATGGACTAAGCTATGGTTATTATTGCTGTTGCAATTCATGTGTTTGTTGGTTGTGAATGGCTGCCGCATTTGGTTGCTATATCTTGTATACCTGCATTGTGTTTCTTTTGTTTTAGTGTCTTTATATGAAGGTTTTAATGATGGTCACATTGCCAATTGAATCCAAGTGTTACCCTTACTATGTTTCTCGAAGAAACTGACTCCCCTCAATTCTGTCATTTCAGGTCCAGCAGAAAGATCTCATTCAAAATGACATTTGTGCATTACATTTTTATCTGAATTTTCAATTACATGAACTTCCATATGTTTATTTATGATCTGGAAATTTTGGGGATTTTAGGAGCACATTTGGTATTTTTAATGGTGGTACTTATTGTGTTATGCAGCAGCTGTCCAGCATCCTGTTTCTGGAGTCCACTGTGTCTCAGGCACCTCTGCAACCTAGGGTGCATATTTAGCTAATTTAAGACCATTGTTTAGTGCATGCATGCATGTACATGTAGCGTATGTAGAATGAGACAAGTATGAGAACATTTGAGTAATGTTTTGGCTATGTAAGTGATGTGGTGCAAAGCTGCCTAAGTGTGAATGATGGGCTGCTTACTTGTAATTCCTATGTGTAATGGACATATATGGGATAGCTTTGGATGTTTTTCCCCTTCTGAATGAATTGTTTGAATACTTATGAAATTTTGTATGCAGAAAATGGTCATAAAGTGATCAGAATTTTCACTTTGCACTTAAAGTTCTATATCTCCCTGTGTTGAAGGAATCTTGGTATGAAGTTTTGACCAAAACTAGAGAACATCTAAAGGTTTAACTAGGATTTTGAATTTCCGAATTTGGAGCATTGTACCTAAATATATGACATTGCAAAGTTGGCTAGGTTACTATTCATTTGGTCAAAATTTTGTAACCAACTTAAAAAATCCATAACTTGGTCCATAGGTGGGCTATTGATGTATAAAAAAATTATTTGGTTTGATCTAAGTCTCTACTTGTTAATGGAGCAAATAAAATAGGGGGTTACATGGATAGAATGGTACATTTTATTAGTGGAAGTTACAGGTGCAATGGCTGATCACTAAAACTTAACAAGATTGCCTAATGTGTGGTAGCCAAGATTAAGACTTGTGCTAGTGTTTTCCTTCTTTGCTGCTATGGTGTGCATGAAATGTGAATATGTCTGTGATGATTGGACCAAAAAGCATGTGTTTATATAGTGCCCAAGAGGGCCATTTGGGTATGCACACTAAGGGTATGTTCTGATGGCCTACAGAACATTACTAATCCTAGGAGTCTAAATGCACAATTTTGGCACCATAATTGGACTACCAAAGAGTGGGTAACATCCAATGGCCTATATACTTATGGTAGCTTCTGTTCTTACTAAAATCTCTTGATTTTGAGCTGAATTGGATGAAAAAATGATGGTGTGAAGGATGAACTTGGGTTATGGTAGCCATCCCCTACTTTACCATCTTATAACCCAAGTTTAAAACCCCAAGCCACCAAAGTATTAGACATGGAACATTTAAACCACCTTATTTTGATAACCTTAGTCATTCTTGATCAATTTTTGTTTATTTCAACTAAGTTTAGGTTAAAGTTAAAAGTTAGGTTATAAAAACTCATTTTTAACACCCAGGACCTAGCCCGACTCTTTAGGATGCAAAATTACCATTTTTCCTCTAAACCTCATTTAGTGCTTTAACCTCCTTGGAACTTACTGAACTTTGATAAACTTTCCTATACTTGCTATTTAAACTTCAATTAAGGTTTCAACCTTAATTTAAAGTACTTTACCTTCCTCAAATAAGCCTTCAACTAGAAGAGTCATAACAACTAAAGAAGGAGATGGAACTTTCGATGGTGGAAAAGGCCAAGTTAGATGAAATGATGAAGTCATCAATTCAAGATGGTTTCTATCTTGCCTACCACCAAGTCCTTTCACAATATCCTTACCTTGATCTCTCTTTTTTTTGGGCACTAGACATTCCTAATGGGCCTTCTTTGCCATGGTTTAAGATCGAGTACCTCAACCTGCCCAAGCATTCTCCAACCACCAAAGAGGTGGATGGTGATGATGAGGAAGAACCAGAGGGTTTCGAAGGTGGTGAAGATCTTGCTAGAGCAATTTCAGCCACCTTTTTTTTCTTGTTCTGCCTTATTAGGATAACTTCTAAATATTTGGCCAAGTCCACGATGGGTATGACCTTTGATGCTATTATGGGCTTTGTTGTTTAAACATATTCGGTCGTGTAAGGCTTCGAGACCTTCAGTCGCATACTATCCTCACTAAAAATACAATCAAGGATTCAAAACCATAGTTTTTTCCAAAGCTAATGTTTAATTATCTTCAGTGAGTTAGGAAAGCCTTTCTAAGTGTTTAAGAATATAATCCAAGTAACATTTTTAGAAAACTTGCTATGTTACAAGAACACTTAGGTCCTTTCGGGATCAACCATATTCGATTATCCTCCTTCCGTGAAACTCATACAATTTCTCTAAGATAATTTCGGAAGCAACCATATTCAGCTAGCCTCCTTAAGCAAAACTAGTACAATATCACTAAGATTCTTTTGGAAGCAACCATATTTGGTTAGGCTCCTTCAGAAAATCACCACATTTAGCTAATTTGCTTGTGAAGGCTTCTCATAATATGGCTCCTTCCTTGGAAATTTCTAATTGTAGAATTTCTTCAAAAAGTCTGAGTGCCATGTATTTTTCAACTCTTCCCCTTTAGTATTTCCAAGTTTATAGACTCCTGGCCCACCTACTTCAAGTACAAAATATGGTCCTTCCTAAGTTTCCTGAAGTATACCATGAGATGGTCTTCGAGATTTTAGTTTAGCCTTTCGGAGAACAAGGTCTCTTTTCTTGATTCCATTAGGTTCGACATGCAAGTTCGCAACAATGGCTACCCTTTGCTAGAAAGCTTTTCTTCTAAGTTTGGCCATTTCCCTATGTTCGTCAATCATATCTAACTTGGTTCTTAAACCAAGGTTGTTCCCTTCTACATCAAACACTTGTACTCTTATAGACGGTTGTACAACTTTGACAGGGATAAGAGCCTCAATGCTGAATGTGAGTGAAAAAGGTGTTTCCCCAGTAGCTCTTCTAGGAGTTGTTCGATGACTTGATAGTACACTTGAGAGTTCTCCTTGCCATTTTCCCTTGGCTTCTTTCAACATCTTCTTGAGATAGTCTTTTTCTGTCCTATTAGACACCTCCACTTGTCCATTTCTTTGACAATGGGCAAATGGGCCAAAGTGTAACTTTACTCCAAGGTTGGTTGCAAATTAATGAAACCCTCTATCAATGAATTGAGAACCATTATTTGCTACTACTAGTCTCGACACACTGGATCTGTATATGATGTTCTTCCAGATGAACTTCTAAATGTCCTTCCACAAAATTGTTGCTAGAGGCTCTGCCTCAATCCACTTGGTTCAATTATGTACACACCATTTTATCCTTGCTTCATTTCATCCATTTAGCTATTTTTCTTCATTCATTTCCATTATAAATCTTCATCCAACCTTAGGAACATGTCTAGAATTTTTAGGAACCAATTAGGAACCAAAACCAACCTTTTTTGGATGAGTTCCGAAGCAACTATGGTGTTGTAGCATGAGCTTGGCACCGTAGTGCTAGAGTTCATCTGATGCTATCTAAAAATGACTGTCCTAGTGCCTAGGCTCTAGCTAGCACCTTGGCCTTAAGAGCATAACCTGGGCATGCTTCCGTTTGGTGCCTAGGTGCTTAGAACGGCGTCGCAGCGCCAGAAATTGTCCAACTTCGTCGTTCTTCATGAAAACTATGCACAATTGACAGAAAATTAATTCTAATCACTTCTAGGCTTACAATTAATCATCCTCAATGCTAAATATGATAGAAATGCATTAACATAACATGGAAAATAAGAAATTCCCTTGCCTTAAACACAATTATGCAAGAATCAAGCAAGTAAATCCACATCAGCTTTAGAGGATCCACTAATGATTTCTTGGGTTCCAAGCAAGTTTCCTTCACAAATGGGCACCAAGCAGGCTAAATCAATACCATTTACAAGCTCATAAATAACTTAGAACCAAGGAAATTTCATGGCTTTTGACTTACCAGGAGTTCTTGAGCTAGAATTCTTTGGAAACTTCAAATTGCACCTCCAATGACCTCCACCTAGCTTGGGCTTTGATATACTTGCTTGGGGACTCTTGATTTTACCAAGAAATGCTCATTTGAAAGCTTGATTATGTGCTCTAACAGAGATACAGAGAGTGAGATGAAAATGAGAGGTTAGAGATGGTGAATAGTGCCCATTCTCTAACTCCCACATAAGTCTTATACAATCTCATCCTTTATCCAATTTTTACTCCTTGTCCAAAATTGCCCTTAAGCCTTGTTTACTCTCAGTTGGACTTCTTTAGCCAACTTATGTCACAACTTGGGGTTACAAATAAGAGTTCCACAATTCCAACTAAGCCCCAAGCTAGGTTCCTAGGCCATCTGTGCACATAAAGCACAATAAGTGTCCAAATTAACACTTAGCGTAATTTAGGTCCTTACCCTTGGTTCTATGGTTCTAATGAACTTTGAAGGTAATGATCTTGATTTCATGGGTCAGTTATGCCTTAAACACCCAAGGTATACCATAATTAAAGCTTTACTCCTCACCTAGGACAAATTACCAAATTGCCCTTGGTGACACATAGCTGCCACTTCTGTTCGAGGAACCTCTCTAACCCTTCCTACTTGCTTGAAATGCATAATAAATATTTGGTAAGGGATTGTTTAACTTGTAACCAAGCCTTACTTGACCGTCACCGATCAAACACTTGGAGGGCCATAATAGATTGAGTTTGAAATCAAGCTTCACCTAGAAGCTAGTCCAATAACCATATCTCCTTACAGAAATGCCTATCACAGAGATGAATGAGCTCAAGAAATGACTTGATGAACTTCTTAAGAAAGGGTTCATAAGGCCAAGTGTTTCACCATGGGGAGCTCCAGTTCTCTTTGTGAAAAAGAAAGGTGGATCATTGAGACTATGCATTGACTATAGGAAGGTTAATGCAATGACTATTACAAACAAGTACCTACTCATAAGATTGAGGATCTATTTGATCAACTCAAGGGAGCTAAGATCTTCTCCAAGATAGATTTGAGATCTAGATACTTTTAATTGATAGTAAATGAAGAAGATTTTCCTAAGACTGCATTTAGGACCATATATGGGCATTATTAAGTACACAGTCATGTCATTTGGTTTGACTAATGCCCTAGCCACTTTTATGGACCTGATGAATAGGGTGTTCAGACCATATCTAAACATATTTGTGGTTGTTTACATTAATGACAGCCTAGCATATTCCAAGGATGAAAATTAACATAAACATCATTTGAAGATTGTCTTAAACGCTCTGTTGGAGCATTAGCTTTATGCCAAATTATCCAAGTGCCAACTCTGGATAAAGGAAGTGTCTTTCCTAGGACACATGATAGATGCACAAGGTCTTAAGGAAAACCTTGAAAAGGTCAAGGTAGTGCAAGAATCGGAAAGACTGAAGATTGTAAAAGAAATCAGAAGTTTCCTAGGATTAACTGGATACTACAGGAGATTTGTATCAAGCTTCTCCATGATTGCCTCAGTTCTTACTCATCTGGCCAAGAACAATCAAAGATTTGAGTGGACTAAGAAGTGTGAAATGAGTTTCCAGGAGCTCAAGAAGATGTTGATTGGAGCTCCAGTATTGATTCTTCCTTATCCAAGTAGGCCTTCGATCATCCATACATATGCATCTAGATCTAGGTTAGGTTGTGTGCTTACCCAAGATAGAAATGTCATTTTTTATGGTTCAAGGTAGTTGAGACCCATGAGCAAAATTATCCTACCCATGACCTAGAACTGGAAACAGTGATTTTTTCTCTAAAGTAGTGGAGGCATTACTTAGTGGGTAGTTCCTTTGTGATCTAGACTGACCATAAGAGCCTAAAGTACTTGTTCACTGAAAAAGAGTTGAACATGAGGCAAAGGACATGGTTAGAGTACATCAAGGACTATGACTACAGTATAAAGTGCACAGAGGGCAAACGTAATCTAGTAGCAGATGCCTTGAGCAGGAAGTACACGGGACTTCTAAAAGGAGGATCCATAGCTAATCATGATGAGCAGAATATCCTGCTATGCCTATGGCATAAATGGCACAAGTGGGAGGAAGCCTAAATTTACACATTGACAATTTAGTCTAGATGGATTAAAAAAGCCAGAAGAGCACAGGAGATAGATCCTGATCTGAAAAAGATTTCAGGAAAAGAAAAAGGTTCCTTGTACCAATCTTTTGCCTACAAGCAAGGATTACTGTACTTCAAGGACCGAATCTTTGTGGCTAAAGGACCAAAGCTCAGGGATGAAATACTTGAAGAAGCTCACACAAATACGTTTAACATACATACAGGAAGTGAGAAAAAGCATAAGGACTTGAAGACTCACCTCCGGTGGCCAAACATGAGGAGAGACATAATTACTTATGTCTCCAAATGTGCCACATGCTAGAGGGTAAACGTAGAGCACCAGAAGCCAGCTGGTACCTTATAGACTCTACCTACACCAGTGAGGAAGCAGGGCAACATAACCATGGACTTTTTGATTGGGTTGCCTATGACCAAATTAAGGCATGATACAATCTGGGTCATTGTGATGGGCTAACCAAATGTGCCCACTTCTTACCTATGAAACTCACAAACTCTTTTGAGAAGTTAGCTCAGATGTATGTCCAGGAGATAGTGAGACTACATTGAGTGTAAGACTTCATTATATCTGATAGAGATCCAAGGTTTACAGCTCAATTTTGGAGTGCTTTTCATAAAGCACTAGGAACCAAAATCAACCTGAGTACTACTTCTAGTCCTCAAACTGATGGGCAATCTAAAAAAGTGATATAGATACTGGAAGACATGCTCAAGAGCTATGTGTTAGATTTCAAGGTGCATGGGACCAACACTTTGTGTTGTTTGAATTTTCATATAACAGTAGCTACCAAAGTACTATTGGCTTGTCACTGTATGAAGCATTATATAGAAGAAGGTCCATGACACCCCACTGTTGAGTGGAAGCCTCAGATAGGCTAGAGTTAGGTCTTGAAATTATTAAAGAGACTATTTCTGAAATCAAGAAAATTCAAGAGAGATTAAAGGCAGCCAATGAAAGGACCATAACTTATATGATTGAAGGAATGAGAGACTTGGAATTTGAGGTTGGTGGCAATGCTTCGCTGGAAGTTGTACCAACCAAAGGCATTGTCAGATTTGGCAGAATAACCAAGTTAGTTCCAAGATACATAGGTGCTCATGAGATCTTGGACAAAGTTGGCAAGGTAGCATACAGGTTAGCTCTACCGCCAAGCATGTCAAGTGTTCATAATGTTTTTCACATCAATATGCTTAAGAAGTGTCTATTGGACACAAAGCATGATATTGTACTGGAAGACATACAGTTGGAACCTAACTTGACATATGAAGAGGAACCTATAGCTATCTTAGCCAAGGATATCAAAAGGTTAAGAAGCAAGCTCATTCCTATGGTTAAAGTTCAGTGGTCGCACCACTATAAAAGAAAAGCAATGGGGGAAACTGAAAAAGACCTTACTAAAAGGTATCCTAAAGAATGCTCAAAGCTAAAGGCTATTTTGGAGGGCCAAACTCTTTAAGAGGGGGATGATTGTTGCCACCTTACAAAAATGGGAGAATTAGAAGTGTGTCATAATGACTAAAAACCATTATATTGTGTAATTCTCACCATAGTGATTGAAGTGCGGGGGGCAAAAGGCATGATCAACACCTCATTAAAAGTGTTCCAAGTTGGTAACTTGGCCCCCATGAAAAGCCTTAACGATTTCTTGTTTGTCAAGCAACCTATGGACCTTATTGTAAGATTTGGAAATTCGGGTACTAAATTGAAAAAATTTCACAAAATAGATTTGGAGAGTTATGGGAAGGATATGAATGGTGTGAAAGTGCTATTGGAGGAGTGAATTACTTATAGAAGACAAGTATGGACAAAGGAAAACACAAAAAGGCTTTAAGGAATTAAGTGTCCTACTGTGCGCCTTTGGTTGTCGATGCTTATGACTTAAGTCAAATGGAAGTTTTGTGGGGTGATAACACATAAGCAGGGGCTACTGTGGCATGAGATAAGGAAGTCAAATGTGGACCAAGAGATTAAGGTAAAGAAACCCTGGTCTTGTAGTAAGGAAAATGAAATAAAGCTTGGTTAAGCTTGTTGAGCGTGTTTAGTGCACTTAAGACCATATATGTTATGGCCCTCTAGGCAATAGACCTTCAATGGTCAAGTAAGACTTGTTAGACAAGTCAAAATACCTATTTTAATGCCTCAATTAACTTGAATAAGCAAGTCAAGCAAGTGTTTAAAAAGGTAGATGGATCTTAGTTCAATTGGGCACCTAAGTGTCACCAGGGGCAAAATGGTCATTTTGCACCCCGAGGTGATAAGTTTGGTTTTCCAAGCTCATAATTTATTATTTTGGACCTAAGTAACAAGAAACCAAAGAGTTGGGCTAAATTGCCAAATCTTATGGCACTATTTGAGCATTGGGTCATTTTGGAAAAATTAAAGAAGTTGAAGGACTAAAGTGTGAAGATGGTTACTTAAGCCATTTTGGGACATTTTCTAGGTACTATTCATCATGTTCAAGCTCCAAAATTTGTAGCTTCCTTTCTTCTCTCAAATTCTAAAGCCAAAACTTCAATCTTTCACCAATTTTTTGCGAAAACGAAAGCCCCATGAGGTATATATGCATGAAAGGGCTTTCTTTTGAGTGGATTTTGTGTGGTGATCATGGGATGACATTTTTTAGGCTTATGGAGCTTAGGTACATTTTTCCCAAATGGTTTACTTGATGTTCTTCGTTTATTGATCGTCCATGAGCTTTGGTTTAGCTTAATTGAGCTTTTTTTGGATGCCTACTGTGTTGATTTTGCTTGGAACAATAAAAGCCATAGTGGAACACATTGTGCTCGGTGTATATGCTTAATTCATGCTTGTTCTTCACAATTGAGGTAAGGCATTTAGTTATCACATTGATTTGATGCATGTCTTAGTTGCTTGAATATTGGTTTCAGGTAGTTTGGAAGATATGCATAGGTTATTGTAGAAATTGCTTGTGATGGACTAATATAATTCAAGGCTTAGTGTGGTGTAATCATTCACCTCAAGCTTTCTTTGGTTAGCACCAAAATGGCCTATTGTAGTATTCATAGAGTTCTGGATGTAGTGGAGGTATTTCTTGGATGTTTGGGAGGGGTTGGATGCTCCCAAAGTGTATATGGACACAAGGAGTATAAACAGGGCATGTCTGGAACCTAAGCATTACAGTTGTTGGCGATGTGTCACCAACTGTGTCATCATTCCTGATGATGCATTGCCAAGCCCCCAATAGCATTGACCTGTTGCAGTATTTTTGACATAACTTTTCGCTCGAGTGCTCGATTGAGGTGATTCAAGATTCCATGCAAAGCTAAGAGGAAGAACTACAATTATATGATATCAAAAATGCCAAATTATGACCAGATTATATTTTGATTTATTTCCAAAGGATGGAACTTAAGAATGCCTTAGGGGACTTGGGGTGGAAGATGCCTAATGGTGCTTAGTACCTCCCATGGCTTCTTAAAGCACTAGGTAGTTAATGACGCCTTATTGGATGTAAGGAAATCATGGTGGAAGATAATTTGGAAGATGTTTCATGTACTACAATAGAGCCATTGGGAAGGACAAGAGGTTTAGCACCATTGGTGGTCTAGTTGAAGACTTAAGGATTGGGACACCAATGAGAAACCTTGGTACATATATATTGAGTCCATCCATAGAAAGTCTTACCATAATAGTATGAACCAAGTAATGCTTGATAGTGCAGCGCCATGGGTGAAGGCTTAGTGCACTTGTTGCCTAGCCAAGTTGTGCGTTGAGTCACAAGTGAAAACCTAATGCATCCTTGGTAGGTTAAATGGGTGGAGGCTTATTACACAAGTGACCTAGTCAAGTCTAAGGACTTGAGGCATTATGTAGAGGCTAGTACACCTAATGGATTTTTTTCAGTGGAAGCATGGATCATCCACCATGTTCACCTACACAATTACCAAGTGAAGGCTACATTACTGCGTCAATTAGTAAGCTAAGGCTTACTAGGAGTGAGTTAGTGGCTAGAACTTGCTTGGAATGGAGTGACACCCTATAAGGAGGACAAGTATGAGGAGGTGTCCAAAGGGACCTACGTATCTGTGCATATATTAGACCCTTAGACTACATTGGCCCCATAATAGATTTCATATATTCTATATATATGAGTGCCCTCAGGTTTCTGTTTGCAAGTACCCAAATCCCCTACTAGGAATCTTTGGATTCTCATTCCCTATAATGTTGTTATGCAGATTTTGTCTGTTTGGAGCTAGTGACCATAGAGCGGTTGCCGAGCTAGTGTTTTACTTACAGGTAAACCACCAAGTGAATCATTATTGATTCTAGTTTTACAAGTTAAGTTGTTTGTGCTAATTGTAGTTGTTTTGCAGCCATGCAGAGGCTAGTGGCATAAGAATGGACATAATCGACTATGGATCTCAGTAGTAGTCTTCAATATACGTATGTATGTTAATTGGCCTCCAATATCTCTAGGTCGAGTAGTATTTTAGTTGTTTTTGGGCATGTGCATAGTCTTTACTTATGTAATGATGCACATGCACGGTTATTACTTGTAGTAAAATCACTTGTGTTTTAAATATGTTTTAATAAACTCTGAGCAATGTCTTAGTTTCTTTTCATGTTTCTTAATTAAAGTCAAAGCAAGCCCATGCATGTTACATTTTAGGTTAATAACTAGAGAGCATGAAAGATTTTAAAATGGAAAAAGTAATTAACTGGCCAACTACAACTAGCGCAGAACTCTAGTTCCATAGTCTTCCTGGGAGGGCCCCATCAGGGGTAGGTGACGTTACAATATAAGTGTCCATTCTTGTCCTTATCTCCCAAATTTTGGCCTCCACTAGTAAAAAGGAATTCAGCCTTCTCCTCCACACATCCTCTATAGCCACCATACCTTCAAACTCAAAACTACTTGCAATTGAAGTCAAAGAAGCCCAATTGGAAGCTATTTGGTGTTATTGCTTGAGTGCACCTAAGATCAATCTCCAATTTCAGCAAACCCATAAAGGTAATGGTTCTCTTGCTCTCATAGGTTTTTCCCTATATTTTCAAGCAACCATGAAGCTAGGGCTAAGCATGGAAGAAAGCCATGAGCTTGATCGACCAAGCTTAGGGAGGGGAGTGCAGTTATTGAAGGTTTTGTGACCTAGTGTGAAGTGCATAGTGATGGCAGCAAAAATTAGGGTTTCTAGAGCCCAAAGTTAGTACTAAGTAGTGTTAAAACTCTCCTTAGATGAAGCTTAAGCTTGAGGGGGCTGCCATAGTGATTTACCTAAGTTTATTGCTTGTTTTATGGACTAACCTATGGTTTATGTTGCCGCCACATTTCCTGTCTTTGTTGGTTGTGAATGGCTGCTACATTTGGTTGCTATATCTTGTATATATGCATTGTGGTTTTTTTGTTTTAGTGTCTTTGGATGCTGGTTTTAATGATGGTTACAGTGCCTATTGAATCCAAGTACTACCCCTACTAAGCTTCTCAATGAAATTTCCTCCCCTTAATTCTGTCATTTCAGGTCCAGCTGAAACATCACCTTCAAGCTAACCATTGTGGTTTTATTTTTGACCTGAATTTTTAGGTACTTGAACTTCCATATGTCTAGTTATGATATGAAATTTTGGTGCTTTTAGGAGCAGATTTGGTATTTTTAGTGATGGTACTTATTGTGTTTGTGCAGCAGCTGTCCAACATCCTATTCTGGAGTCCATTGTGTCGTAGGCACTCCTGTAACCTAAGGTGTGCATTTAGCTGAGTTAAGACCATTTTGTAGTGCATTATGCATGTACATGTATTGTAAGAAAAATGAGACAAGCATGTGAACATTTGAGTAATGTTTTGGCTATGTAAGTGATGTGGTGCAAAGCTGCCTAAGTGTGAATGATGGGCTGGTTACTTGTAAATTCTGTTTTAGCCACATATGGTGGTTAAATGGAAAGTAATGTATTTCCTATGTGTAATGGACATATATGGGGTAGCCTTGGAGGACTTTGCCCTTGTGAATGAAGTGTTTGCATACTTATGAAATTTTGTATGGGCAAAATGGTCATAATGTAACTAGAATTTTGACTCTGCATGTAAAGTTCTATATCTCCCTTTGTAAAAGGAACATTTATATGAAATTTTGACCACACTTAGACAACATCTAGAGCTTGAATTAGGATTTAGAATTTCTGAATTTGGAGCTCTATAGTCAAAGATGATAGCAGAAGGGCTATCACCTCTCTCACCACATACTTCCTGCCAAAAATGTGGACGAGAAACCTGGCGCCATCCGAAGGAGGCGCTAACATGGACCTCAGAAGGAGTGAAGCCGAACGCCCGAACCCACGACCTCGGATAGAATGCCAGAAACATCAGAAATATTGCCGGCTCCCTCGGGGGACCGAACAGATCGCCTTTGGGGATAAAACACCAGCTATTGCAAGCAGGAGAGACTCTCCCTGAAGGCGGAATCCCCGAACCAGGGAAACCCCCGAACTGCGGGCATAATCCATGAAGAAGGGCATCCCTACCAAAGGATGACCTCGTCCAGAGGACCACGGGGGTACGGCATGAGCATTTAAGGCGCCTCTGACATGTCGCCCACAGGCACTACAGGCCGCCTCAAAACGGCGGTGTGACGCGCCGACGCCGTTCGAGTCTTATCACAACCTATCTCAGTCCAAGACTCAAAGAGCCTATAAACGGCTGCCTGTCCCCTACGCCCGAAGGTATAGAAGACATTCGACCGAACACGTGTCAAAATCTGAACGGGCTGGGCACTCCTATAAATACCAGGAAACACGTCCTGGCAAGGCATCGGACCCTCTTTCCCTGAGAAAACATGCACAGGCAAGGCCATCTTTCCCCTAGTGTTCCTCGTTTACCTCCACTCAGGGCACTGACTTGGGCGTCGGAGGCTCCTCCCCTGAAAAACACTCCGGGGACCTCCTAACCCTTTTTTCTGAGCATTTCAGGCATGCCCCTCTGGGAAACCTTTGCACCAGACGTTCTACCTCTCAGGAAGTCCCTCCCGAAGTCACAATGTCACATGACGAAGATACTACTGGGCATCATTTGGCGCCCTCTGCGAGAACCCACCTTCAGGTCGCCATTGTGGAGACTCGGCATTCTAAGGACAAGGGACTTCTGAAGTCCCCGTCCACGCCTGAAGTCCAAACAGCCACTGAGCAAACCCTACCAGGGACTTCCTCGCCTGAGGAAGAGCATACTCTAGTCGTAACCTTGAGCTTTCTACGCGACTTCCAGCATTCTATTGTAGCTGAGGTGACACAGCAAATAGACCGAAGGTGGCCACAACCAACTCAGGCCCAAAGGCCCCCCTCGCCAGTGCGCCCTCGGGAGAAAAGCCCAAAGTCAATCTATCGCAGTTCGGGGAGTGGGGACCCGCGCGATGAATCCTCGATAGAAAATATACCTCTCGGGGCATGGCTTGCGAGGCAAAGGGGGTACGAGCAGCCAAAGACTCCTCACCAAAGGAGCTCATCACCCGAGGCGAGGTCACCATCCCCTCGGGTCTGAAGCCAGTCGACAAAGAGGCACCGACAGTCACCCTTCCCAGAGCACCAGGACGAAGGGCCCAGTACCACGCTCCTCATGGAGAAATTGTTGAGAAGGTTCGAGAGAGTAGAGAAACAAGTAGCTCGGAAGCCAGTCTGGACTAGGCTATCTGACACTTTTGCTGGGGATGAATCGCCGTTCACCCAGACCGTGGTCGAAGCGGCCATGCCGAATGACTTCCGGGTACCTCGGCTGGAAACTTATGATGGCCGGACTGATCCACAGGCTCACCTAACCAAGTACAAATGCAGCATGATGATGCACGGTGCTGATGATGCCACCTTGTGCAAATGCTTTGAGGTCACACTCACAGGACCAGCGACAGCATGGTACAATTCGTTGGCTCCAGGAACCATCAAGAAGTTCCATGAGTTGTCTGCGGGCTTTACACAGCAATTCATTGGAAGCCGGCTGACGGCGAAGATGCCTGTCTAGATGTTCGACATAGCCCAGAGGAATGGAGAAACCATCCGTGACTACGTCAAAAGGTTTAATAGAGAAGCCCTAATGTCCCAGACTTTTAGCCTAAAATACGCATCCTCGCCATGATACGGGGCCTTCGGAGGGACTCACAGCTATTCTACGAATTTTCAAAGGACCCTCTGGACACGCTTGGCGAGTTCTACCGAAGGGCCGAGCAGCACATGACAGCCGAAGAGCTGAGGATGGGTGGACCGAAGACCGATCACGCCCGCACCGAAGGGTCCAGCCAGCAAACGCGGTATTCAACCGACCAAGCAGGACGACCTCGAAAGATTAGGGGAAGAAAACCCCCAACCTTCACACCCCTGAGCACTATGAGGACCAACATCCTCATGATGATGGAGAGACAGGGGACCCAGGTTCAGCGGCCAAGGGCCATGACCGCTGATAACAAAAAGAACATGAAGAAGTTCTGCCAGTTTCATCACGACCACGGCCACGACACCGAAGACTGTTTTCAATTGAAAAAATACATAGAGTCGCTGATAAAACAAGGCCAACTTCGACGATACCTACGAGTGCCATCCCCAAAAGGAAGGAAGGAGGAAGAAGGAAAGCCAGACGATGAGGACTACGACTCCGACAGACGGAGGAACCGGAGTCCGAAGAGGCGCCTTCCAACCCCGGCGGGAATAATACAAACGATCACGATAGGGCTTCCATCCTCGGAAAGATTGAGGAAGGCCAGAAATATCAGTGATGGAATACCAGAGTCCGACGAAGAAGCTGGCCCGCAAGGATGGTACCATGGTCATCTTTCCCCGTGACGATCCGCTTCTAGTCATGGTGAGGATAGGAAACTGGGACGTCAAAAGAGTGTTGCTTGACGATGGATCAAATGCCGACATCCTGTTTTCACATTGCTGCCGAACTTGGGTATATCCAGCAGCGATCTCAAGCCCGTCACTTCGCCTGTTTTCGGGGTAGGGCCATCCGAACTGCCCGTCCTCGGATGGATTGATCTTCCCCTAATGGTGAAAGGAACCTCACTAGACAGGACAGCTGAATTATTCGCCTCCACAATGACAAGATTTATTGTCATGGATGTTCCTTCATCATACAATGCCATCCTCGGGAGACAAACACAGGGAAATCTGCACATTCGCCCTGATGTAAGATACTTAATTGTCACCTTCACCGCCAAGCGTGGAGACGCAGAAATTTTCATTGATCAGGGTGAAGTAAGGAAAGTGTTCATCAAGGCACGAAAAGCTCCAACAAGCAGCTCCGTACAAACTGTAGAGGCTTTGCCAGGAGGAAAGACAAAGAAGGGCGAGGCAGAAGATCCTGCAAAGATTGAAATGGAAGAAGTAGAACTTGCCCCGGGCCGAAATACCCGAATAGGGAAAAATCTGGCCGAAGGTGACAAGAAAAAACTTGTATCATTTCTACTGATGAATAAAGACCTGTTTGCCTACTCGCCGAAAGATATGCCGGGGGTAAACCCCCGCGTAATACAGCAAAGTCTTAAAGTAAGTCCGGAAGCAAAACCTGTCCGGCAAAAGAAATGGGGCATCTCTGTCCATAAAAATAATTTTGTCAAAACCGAAGTCCAGCGCCTATTCGATGATGATGTAATCAGGGAGGTCAAGTACCCCGAATGGTTAAGCAATGTGGTGATTGCCACAAAAGAAGGGAGCAGTAAGCTCTGAATGTGCATCGACTTCAGAAACTTGAATGATGCTTGCCCAAAAGACTCATATCCTCTCCAACCAATAGACCAATTGGTAGACTGAACTACAGAATACGGGCTTCTGAGTTTCCTAGACGCCTTCAGTGGGTATCATCAAATAAGGATGGACCCCGAAGAAGAGGAGAAGACCGCCTTCATCACAGAGGGTGGAACGTATTGTTACATCAGAATGCCTTTCGGGCTAAAAAATGCAGGAGCTACATACCAAAGGTTGATGAGCAAGGTCTTCAATAACCAAATAGGGAGGAACATGGAGGTCTATGTCGATGACATGATAGTCAAAACCAAACTGCCTAGCGACCACGTCGCAGATTTCAAGGAAACTTTCCACCAGCTCAGAACCTTTGAGATTCGCCTGAATCCCGAAAAATGCATCTTGGATGTAACCTCGGGAAAGTTCCTTGGGTACATGGTATCAGAAAGAGGCATTGATGCTAACCCAGAAAAAATTAAGGCTCTGCTCAAATTTCGAACTCCCGTTACAATAAAAGATATACAAAGATTCACTGGAAGGATAACCTCTCTTAGCAGGTTTATTTCTAGATATGGAGACCGGTGCTGAGCATTCTTCAAAGTCCTCACTAAGGCAGCAAAAAAGGAGGGCGACCCCGGAAGCAATGATCATCCTTGGAACGAGGACTACCAAAAGGCCTGGGAAGAGCTCAAAATCTACTTAGCCCGCTTGCCCACTCAGCGAAAACCTCGCGAGGGAGAGCCCCTCATATTATACCTCGCCATCACAGAAAAAGTAGTCAGCTCGGTCCTTGTGAAGGAGGAAGGGCTGAAACAGTGGCCGGTTTATTACGTAAGCAAGTCCCTGCACGGTGCCGAAGTCAGGTATCCTTTGCAACAAAAAGCTATATATGCCTTGGTACTGGCAGGAAGAAGGCTACGATCATATTTCCAGGCTCACCCTATCATCGTCCGAAGTAGTCTACCTCTACGGGACGTCATGAAGAAAGTTGATCATTCAGGAAGGTTTTCCAAATGGTGCATAGAGCTTGGCGAGCACGACATTACCTATGAACCTCAGAAAGCCATCAAAGCTCAAGCCCTGGCAGACTTCATTGCCGAAGTACCCATCACCGAGGATAGCCATTTGGATCCTGGCGAAGGTGAGCCAAAATGGACTTTGTATGTAGACGGAGCCTCAGGGTCCGAACACCAGGGAGCTGGACTAATTATCAGAGGTCCTGAAGGTCTGGAAGTAATGAAGGCCATCAAGTTCATCTTTAACGTCACCAACAATATGGCCGAGTACGAAGCTCTCATAGCAGGGTTGCACCTAGCCAGAAGAATTGGTGTAAGAAACCTGAAAGCCCACAACAATTCCCAGCTAATAGTTCGACAAACAGCAGGGGACTATGGGGTGAAGGACCCAACCTTGGAAAAATACCACGAACTGGTAGTGAAGCTCATTAGGGAGTTTGACACCATACGAATCGAAAATGTGCCTCGTTAAGATAATGCCGAGGCAGATTGCTTGGTGAAATCAAAAACATGCACCGAGGTACTAAACCACCCGAGCATCGCAGTGCTAAGCATGGTTACTTTGGAAAAAGGCTGGAAAGATCCGATATAAAGATATCTTGCAACCAATACCCTCCCCGAAGACCCCAACGAAGCTGCAAGATTGCGAAGACACTCCGGTCGTTTCTTCTTGATTGGAGAAGAATTATATCGGCAGGGATATGCAAATCCACTACAGATGTGTGTTGGCGAAGAGGATACAAAAATGATCCTCGAAGAAGTCCACGAAGGCACTTGTGGTTCGCATAGTGGAACCGACGCCCTGGCAGCGGTGATACTTCACCAAGGATACTTTTGGCCTACACTAAGAAAGGACGCTAGACAGTTCGTCCAGAAATGTGGTAATTGCCAAAGACATGCGAATATCCAAAGGACACCCTCGGAATTGGTAACTTCGGCTGATTATCCCTGGCCCTTCGCAGTTTTGGGCATAGACCTCATTGGGCCACTCCCGGCAACGCCTGGAGGCATGAAGTTCTGCGTAGTCGCAGTAGACTATTTCTCTCAATGGGTTGAGGTAGAACCCTTGGCAACTATCTCAACAAAAGATGTGCAGAAGTTTGTATGGAAGAACATTGTATGCAGGTTTGGCATATCGAGGGTACTAGTAGCCGACAATGGGTCCCAGTTTATAGACAAAGGCTTCCAAGAATTCATTAGTGACCTCGGAATAAAAATGCACTTCGCCCCAGTAGCTCACCCCCAAAGCAATGGACAAGTAGAAGTATCTAATAGGACTATCAAAGATGGTCAGAAAAAGAGGTTGGGGGAAGCAAAAGGGAAATGGCCAGGAGAGCTCCCAAATGTGTTGTGGAGCTACCGAACAACACCCCGAAGAGCCCAGGGGAAACACCATTTTTGCTCATTTTTGGAACTGAGGCTATCATCCCAATCGAGGTAGTGCAACCATCGGTGCAAGTGCAAGTGTTTGATGAAAGGGGAAATGACCTCGGCTTGAGAACCAAGCTTGACCTTCTCGCTGAACACAGAGAAATAGCGGAGCTGAGGAGAAAAGCTTTCCAACAAAGAGTGGCCGCGGCTATAAACTTGCGTGCCAGGCCAAAAGAAATAAAAAAATGGGACCTCGTTCTCTGAAAGGCTGAATTTGGACCCCGAAGGACATCCCACGTGGTACTTCGCGCAAATTGGGAAGGTCCTTCTTTGGTACTAGCCAAAGTGCGAAAAGGAGTTTACAAGCTCGGTGACGCCGAAGGCATAGAATTAAAAAATACATGGCATTCGGATGCCTTGAAAAAATTCTATGCTTAGGATTTTGGTGGGAAAGTTGTATTGCGCAAGTTAGAAAAATTTCTAAGTATAAAAGACATAGCCAAAATTCTTGAGCGTAAATTATACAAGTTAGAATTTCATGAGGGCGATCGCAGGGATAAGCGTAGGTTTGATTTTTCGAAGTCTCTTGAGCGAATGTGTTCGAGACAATAGGAAATGAAAAATCTTGCAAAAGACTTAGAGAGAACCTTTATTGAAGATGGAGCTGCTTACAAAGAAGGAGGCTTGCCAAAAAGAAGAAGTACAAAAAAGAAGAAAAAAGAAGGCAAAGGACCTTAAGACAACCTAAGGGATCTCGGCATCTCAGGAGCCACCAACTCCTGCGTCCTTGTCCATCGCCTTCAGCGCCGGAGGAGGGAAGGGCAGTTTGAGATGCTCAATCTTGGACCAAGACCACCGAGGGCCCTCGGGAATGTTTAGGGCTTCCAAAAATAGAGGTCCAGATCTGGGAACCATTGAAGGACCTGATGCCGGGCGAGGCAAAAGCTGTCTTGAAAACTGACCTTTGTCATCTCGTCGGCTTTATCCTTCTCCACCCCTAAAGCGTCGAGTTCCTTCTCCAGATCTGTAATCTTCTTCTTCAGGGTCTTCACCTTCTTTTTCCTCGGCTCCTTCTTCAAAGACTCAACCTCGGCTTGGAGCGCGGCTTTCTCAGCAAGCACCTTCGCCAGGAAAGCCTCAAACTCTGTGTTAGTGTTGTGCCCAAAAGCCAATCATAAGATGATTGTATTTTTGCACATTGAGTCATGATATTTTATTAAGGCATTAATCCAGCAATTATGTTTGTTGTTTCGTTCCTGCGTAACTTAACAAACATAATTGTAACCATAGAATAATGATATTCTTAAAAGTCCCTGGTCTAGTATTATTGTGGAGCGGGTTGCAATAATACATAACGACTAGCATATGTGGAGACTAATATGAGATATGTAGTCTACATATGGGTACAAGTTGGAGAACTTGTGTACTGGACCGACCCACCATGAGAACACTACATGGATCGTTATATGAGTGTCATAAGTGATTCCCATAGTGATCAGGGTATATGTAGTCCTTCGACCTAAGATCATCAAGGTTCCCTACATGTGAGTCACATACTTTGATACTTTCCTTTGTTGCTCGTAACTGAGTGAACTTGAAGGAGGTCATTGGGTATGTCACATATCATGCGGAGGGATTTGTATGATCAAGATGGGATTTGTCCCTCCTATGTAACGGGAGCGATATCTTCGGGCCCCTTGATAGAGTGAGACTTAGAAAATGCATGGCCATGCTCGGATGAGTTGATATGCGATATCAATGTCATCAGTTTAAGTTAGTCTACTCGGTAATCAAGAAACCAAATATTGGGCTATACGAGAGTGACACATTCCATGTCTCGTGCTTAGTCTTGATATCTTGGACAAAGGGACAATGGCATATATCGGTGATGATCATAAAGGTATAGTCGAATCATCGACAATCTTGTCACTTGGGTAGCAATGATGTGTTGCTAGACACCGCTCGTTGCTTATGATCATAAATGTGATTTATGATCATTGCCAACGTGATAAGAGCCTATTGGGTCGCACACATAGAGCAATTTGGATCATTAGAGTGCATGGGCTAATTATTTGGGTTATGGTTTCACTTTAATTTCATATTAATAATGGGCCCAAAAGTTGAGCCATTATTAAGCCCAAAATTAAATCCTAATTGGATTAGGGCTTTGAAACCTATTAGGCCTGGAAGTTGAGTCTCACTATAAATACAACTTTTAAGTGAGAAATTCCCAGGTCTCCTTGCCCTAGCCTCAAAAAAAGGACAGCCGCACTCTTCTCTTGCAATTCCTTGGAGGACGCAAGCTAGCACTGCGAGCGCAAGAGAAACGCATCTATCGGGACGTGGTGGAAGTGTGGTGATCCCGAGAGGCTCGTGTGGATACCATAGAGAGCCTGAACACGTCAACTGTCCAAGTTTTGTGATTCGACTCTACAGTTGAGTGAGAGATCTCAATCAAAAATTAGGTATGAAAATTTTCAAACACCCGGTTTACCCCGTTTCACTTGGATCCTGAAGGGTTTCGGTTAAATTTCGATGCGCTGTTTGGCTCCCGAAACCCAACACTCTGACCTCTCCTTTTGATAGGCTTCATTTGCCGAAGTCAGCTCCGCCACCTTGGAGCCAAGGTCAGAAATCTTCTGGGAGGAGTCCTTCAAAAGTTCTTCTTTTTCCTTCAAAAGCCCCTCCCGAACGGCAGCAACCTCCTTCTGCGCAGCTTGAGCCATCTCCGTGTTCTTGGAAGCTAATTCAGAGCACATGGCCTTAAATTTTTCTAGGCAATCTAAGGCCGTGACTCGGACCGCCGCTTGCTTCGCCACCCGAACCTTGAGGAGGCCAGTGTACCCCAGCAGCTGCAAAGGAGTAAGAACAAAGTTGGTAAGGCAAAAAACGAGCCAAACACTTAGAAGAAATCAAGAGAAAACAAAAGAAAGGCATGGAGTATACCTGGGCAGCGTGCTCAGAAACTTTTGTAGCAAGGGACTCATCGCTCAGGTACGCCTCGGAAATGGCCTTAAAAGAGGCCTCAGTGAGGATCCCCCTCGAGATTTGGTTGGCCATTCACGGGCAGTCGCCGGAGTACAAGTTCATGTCCTCCGTAAACGACCAGAAGGGGTCCCTCGGGATCTTCCCCTTCGGGATATGGGCATCCCGAAGGGCTCATTTCCGAGCATGGTCGGCTGGCCAACCCGGATATAATAGCTCCCCTGCACAACAAAACAAGAAATTTGTCAAGACAAGTAATTCTCAAAAGTCCGAGAGATGAAGGCATCACAAAAACAAACCTGGCGGCACCTCGACAACGTCGTCATCGGAGTCATGAACCTCATCGGCATAAATCTCCTTGCCTTTACTCTTGCAACGCTCCTCGGCAGAATGGACTTCTACCAAGGCGTCCAGAAGAGTCGCCGAGGGAGTGGGACTCCGAGGAGCAACGGCGTCAACGGCGACCTCGGTTAGAGGAGCAGCACCATCTTCTGGCCCTTCGCGCACCTCCTCGGGAATTTTCGGCTGGGGAGGGGCACGTTCTTCTTCGCTCATTTTACCGAGGTTCGCTCATTTTACCGAGGATGGCCCGGCCTCAAATGTTTTCCGCCTTCGAGAGATAGCCTTCTTCATCTGTTCACCTCTCTTGGATTGACCGAGAAAAAGGAACTTGTAATAATCAGCAGACTCGTCGCCCATCTCTGAAACAAAAGAAAGACATCAATGTGAGTCCAAGAAGTACTTATACTAAAAAAAAAATTCCAGATAACTTACGCTCATAAAAGCACTCGTAAGTGACCTCCTCCCGAAGGAGTTGCACCAACCAGGAATCCTTCCCAGCGATCGCAGGAGCCAGAATCTCGAGGTCTGTCTTGTGCTCCTTCACTACCCCTAGCTCCCGAAGGACCTCCTCAGTCATCAATTTCCACTTGATGGGGAAGGGGTAGAGGGGGCGCGAAGGGACATCGGAATCCTAGTCAGAGACTGCTCGGATTTGTCTGTCGAAGTCTGTGAATCTGGGTGCCAACTCAGGAGTGAGTAGCATCCTCGGGTCCACGACATCCATCTCCAACTTTCCGTGAGCCCAGTTGGTCGAAACGTATGACCAGGCCTCCTCCATCTTGAGAAAGAAAAATTTTTGTTGCCACCCTCGCCAGCTGTCCTTAGTGGCGAAAGTGAACATATACTTTTTGCTCCCCGATCCCCGAGGCAGCATGAAGTAGAAGCCACCCTTCGGGACCGTATAGAGCTTATAGTACTGCAAAAAAAAAATGAAGTAGGGTTCTATTTTGAAAACGCCGCACATACAAAGGAAGGTGTTAAAGTAGTAATACAAGTTCGGGGAAAGTTGATTTACGGCAATGCAATGAAATTGGCAAAAGTCACAAATCACCCTCAACGGGGGGTACCGAAGTCCAGCCTTCAGTTGGGCGTGAAAAATGGTAACCTCATTTTTACGGTTCATAAAACTGACCTCCTGAGGACCAGGAAGTCTGGTGGTAGCATAAGAAGGAAGAAAAAATTTCTTAGTCCATCTTTCTAATTTTTCCGAGGTCGTACAACAAGTATGACTAGCAAGGGGAAGCCAACTTTATGGGATAGGAGGATCAGTTGGCGAAGACATTTTTGGAGGAAAAGATGACTTTGGAGAATGAAAAAATGACTTCAGGAAAGCTTTAAAAATCAACAGGCTCAGGAAACCAAAACCCACCAAATCTTTTGCTGAAGTTTGGATTTGAAGACGACGTTGCGAAAAGTTACCGGAAAAAACTCTGTCAAACAGCACCGCCGCAAAAATAGAAGAGAATCAGAAGGTAGGAGGAAAGCAAAAGCAGAAGCAAAAGGAGATTATGATAGAATGGCGTATATATAGACCAAGGGGGGGTAGGCGAACCGGCGACATAAGTACTCCGCGAAGGCGAACAGTTGCCACAACTACTCATTGCGCATAAAAAGGTGCACCTGCTCTATCCGATACAGCCCCCGCCAATAGCAAGCTGCCACGTGTCAGCCATCGCGTCGAAAGAAGGACACGCTTTCTGACACCCCTAAGTCCTGGGCGCGCCGCTCCAGACTGACACGCCTGGTTATGAGATGCGACGTTGCGCAGACCTGCAAAAGAGAGAAGTAGGCTACCTCGAAGACACCAAAAGACAGGCTATGGACGAACAGCCTACGTCTTCGGACAAAAGGTCCATCTTCAGCACAGGTATCACGCCCAAGGCCCCAAAGGACCCTCTTCGAAAGCTGACAAGCCGAAGTCTCCACTTCGGCTTTCTGGAGGGAGGGCCTGTGATAACCGAAGGGCTATCGCCTCTCTCACCACATACTTCCTGCCAAAAGCGTGGATGAGAAACCTGGCGCCATCCGAAGGAGGCGCTAACATGGACCTCGGAAGGAGTGAAGCCGAACGCCCCGAACCCACGACCTCGGATAGAATGCCAGAAACATCAGAAATATTGCCGGCTCCCTCGGGGGACCGAACGGATCGCCTTCGGGGATAAAACACCAACTATTGCAAGCAGGAGAGACTCTCCCCGAAGGCGGAACCCCGAACCAGGGAAATCCCAGAACCGCGGGCATAATCCCCGAAGAAGGGCATCCCTACCAAAGGACGACCTCGTCCAGAGGACCTCGGGAGTACGACATGAGCATTTGAGGAGCCTCTGACATGTCGCCCACAGGCACTACAGGCCGCCTCAAAACGGCGGTCTGACGTGCCGACACCGTTCGAGTCTTATCACAACCTGTCTCTGTCCAAGACTCAAAGAGCCTATAAATGGCTGCTTGTCCCTTACACCCGAAGGTACAGAAGACATCCGACCGAACACGTGTCAAAATCTGAACGGGCTGGGCACTCCTATAAATACCAGGAAACACGTCCTGGCAAGGCATCAGACCCTATTTCCCTAAGAAAACACGCACAAGCAAGGCCATCTTTCCCCTAGTGTTCCTCCTTTACCTCCACTCAGGGCACTGACTTGGGCGTCGGAGGCTCCTCCCCGGAAAAACACTCCGGGCACCTCCTAACCCTCTTTTCTGAGCATTTCAGGCATGTCCTTCTGGGAAACCTTTGCACCAGGCGTTCTGGCTCTTAGGAAGTCCCTCCCGAAGTCACAATGTCACATGACGAAGATGCTACTGGGCATCAAAAGATTTGATGCCGTAAATTTGGCTATGATACTATTCATTTGGTCAGAATTTTGTAACCAATTTAAAAAATCCATACTTGGTGCATAGGTGGGCTATTAATGTAAAACAAAAATTCCTTGGTTTTCTCTATGTCTCTAATTGATAATGGAGCAAAGAAAACTGAGGGTACATGGCTAGAATGATACAGTTTATTAGTGGAACTTATAGGTGCAGTGGCTGGTCACTAGACTTGTGCTAGTATTTTCCTTATTTGATGCCATGGTGTGCGTGAAATGTGAATATGTGTGTGATCGTTGGACCAATATGCATGTGTTTACATAGTGGCCAAGAGGGCCACTTGGGTATGCACACTATGATTAGTGTTCTGATGGCCTACAAAACATTACCAATCCTCGGAGTCTAAATCCACGATTTTGGCACCATAATTGAACTACCACAGAGTGGGTAACAAGGTGATCTATTGAGGGGAGGGGGTATGAGTCCTTAGGATAGGTGTCATTGATATTTTGAAAGTCAATGTACATTTAGAGCTTACTGGTTCCTTCCTTGGTGGCAACAATGACGTTGCTAAGCCACTCGGGATATTTGACTTCCCTTATCACTATGGCTTCCAAGAGTCTTTGAACACGTTCTTTGATGAAGTAGTTCTTTTGAGCCGAAAGGTGCACTTTTTTTACCGCATAGGCTTTAAGTCAGGTTACATCTTAAGATAGTGTTGGGCTATGTCTGGATTCACTTCAGGCATATCCTTCAGCGAGTAGGCAAAAAGATCTTTGTTCATTATCATAAAGGATAAAAAATTTTCCTTTTCGCCTTCGCCCAGTTGTTTTTCCACCCCGATACTATGGCCAGGGACTAGTTCAATGTCCTTGATTTTTATTTTCTTCCATCTTTCTCTCTTCTTGCAGCTTCTTTGGCAAAGGTACTCTTTTCTTGATAGTCCGTGCATGGACTTTGGGGGACTCCTTCTTGCTTTGGCAAACACCTTTCTAACCTCTTCTTGGTCAATGAATATCTCTGCTTCTCCTTCTTTGTCTTTGAAAGTGACTATCAGGTACTTGACATCTATTCGGAGATGTAGATTACCCTGCATTTGCCTCCCGATGATGGCGTTGTATGATGATGATACATCTATGACTATGAATCTTGTCATAGTGAATGTGAATAGTGCTTCTCCCATTTCGACCGAAGTGCCTTTCACATCAGTCAGAGATCAACCCATCTAAGTACGGGAAGTTTGGCTAGTCCTACTCTAAATGTGGGAGATGTCATTAGCTTGAGATTATTCTTTTTTATGCCTAGTTTTGGCAACTTCCTATCCTTGCCATAATTAGGAAAGGGTCATCGTGTTGAAACTTTGCCGTAAACCCATCCTTTTGAACAAGCTTGTTCATTAGGTTGTCAAATTCAATCATTGCAATTTCCCGAGCCATCCTTTTCCTCTTAGCCGAGGGTATTCCAAGTCTAATTTCTTGGATTACATCTGCTGAAGGTGGTGGGTGTTTCTTGGGACATCGGTTCTGACATTGGTCAAAATCATAGCCATCAACCTCTATCACGCCCCACACAGGCCCCAGCTAGTGCACATATAGAGCTATGCCATAGTGCTACCTAAAAACACCAAAGCTTATATTTCTTAGGTGCACCCATAATGGCTTATAATTAGGTTTAATGCTTGGCCATGTTTATTAAGCATGTATACATGCTCTACCCATAAAGCTACAGCACTAGGAGGTACCCCAGGAATCTACCATTTAAAAGCCCAAAATCATTTCTTGCACCACAAGGCAATATTCCAATTTCTTCTGGTAAAATATGTCATGTGCGCTCATCAAGTGTGGCATCATAATGCATGGCACCCAAGAAGCCCAATACAATAAGAGTTTGAAATCATAAGTTTTTCCATGTCTTATGCCAAACAATACCAAAAGAGCTTTAACACAAATATGGTTCATAATCGAGAGTACATATAACTTCACATCACAAGCTTAGTCTTCCATTCAAAAAGCATATTCAAGTTTAGAAAGCCAACCAAGGCTACACTTACTAAATATACACCATACTAGTGCTTAGGCCCTTGGAACACCACCAAGAGCACTCAAACTCCAAAACATAACTTGGTTATGAATTACATGCCCATGTACTTAGAAGTACCTGAAAGCTACTTTGAACATGTAGTACAAGATAATAGCTTGCAAAAAAAGTCTTACAACTAGACTCATGATCAAAGGAGCAAGCCATAATACTAGAGCCCATGAGCACACATCCATGTTTCTAGGCATGTCCCACAATCTACATGCAAGCCTGCAAAAACCCAAACATATGAGTTGCTTGATTATACAAGCTTTGTACCATGCACTTACTGAGCAACTCTCGGTTTTAGTACGTACTGTAGTACAACCGATTACTAACTTAGCACACAAGCTATTCAAGCTCAAATTCCTTTCCTGAAAACATATTAATATGGGGCATGAGTTATACAACTCAGTAAGAAATTCACATAGCTCCATAGATCATATTTAGCTAAGTCCGAAGGCTTAATCACACACCTTCAAATTTCATGTGCAAGAAAGACATGGAAACACAAAATACGTGTACATACAGGCATATATACATCTACTGTTACCCAGTCTGGGGTAGAGCAGTTATGGTGCCAAAACTGTGCATTTAAACTCCCAGGTTTGGTGTGTCCTATAGGTCATCAAAACAACACCCCTAGTGTACATACTCAAGTGACCCTCTTGAGCACTATGTAAATACATGCATATTGGTCTAACCATGACACACATATTTACATTTATGCACACTATGGCAGCTAAGAAGGAAAACACTAGCATAAGTCTTAGTTTTGGCTTCCACACATTAGGCAATCTTGTTAAGTTCTAGTGGCCAGCTACTGCACCTGTAATTTCCACTAATAAACTGTATCATTCTAGCCTCATACCCCCCTTATTTTATTTGCTCCATTATCAAGTAGAGACTTAGATCAAACCAAGGAATTTTGGTTTACATCAGCAACCCATCTATGGACCAAGTTATGGATTTTTGAAGTTGGTTACAAAATTCTGACCAAATGAACAGTAACTTAGCCAAATTTGCAACATCATATATTTGGCTACAGGGATCCAAATTTAGAAATTCCAAATTCCAGTTCAAGCTATGAATGTTCTCTACATGTGGTCAAAATTTCATACCAGGATTCATTCTACACAAGGAGATATTAAACTTTAGGTACAAGGTCGAAATTCTAGCAACTTTTGGACCATTTTGCCCATACAAATTTTCCAAACCATGCAAACACTTCATTCACAAGGCGAAAGCCCTCCAAGGCTATCCCATACATGTCCAATACACATAATAATTACATTCACTTGCATCTAGCAAATTTATGTGGCCAAAACAGAATTTATAAGTAAGCAGCCTATCATTCACACTTAGGCAGCTTTGCGCCACATCACATACATAGCCAAAACATTACTCAAATGTTCACATACTTGTCTCATTTTATGGACACTACATGTACATGCATACATGCACTACAATATGGTCTTAACTCAGCCAAATATTCACCCCAGGAAACAGGAGGTCCTGAGACACAATGCAGTCCAAAAACAGGATGCTGGACAGCTGCTGCACAACACAGTAAGCACCATAACTAAAAATACAAAATGTGCTCCTAAAATCACCAAAATTTCCAGATCATAGCTAGACATATGGAATTTCATGAAACTAAAATTTCACAGAGAAATTCAAACGAAAACTATTAATTTGAATGTTCTCTTTCAGGTGCTCCTGAAATGGACGGAAAGGGGGTAAGTTTCTTGAATGAAACTTAGTAAGAGCTTATCAATAAAATCTTCAAACTCCAGCCATATACCTGAAATAAAAAGAAACTAAAAGAAAAAAATACAATACAAACACACAAATATACACATCCAAATGCACAAACAAACACAGCAACAAACATATGAAATGCTGGCGGCAATAACACATTAAGGTTAGTCCATAATCATTCAATTAAACATTAAGGAATCATTATGGAAGCCCTCCTCAAGATATTGCTTGGTCTTAAGAGGTCATTAGGTCTTATTTAGTAGTAACTTGGGCTCTAGAAACCCTGAATTTCACTGCCATAACAGAGCACCAAAGCTGTAGGGTTGAAACCCTTGGTGCAATTTCACCCTTAACCTAAACTTGGTTCATCATGCTCTTGGCTCTCTTCCAAGCTTAGGGTCTTAGGTTCATGGATATTTGGGCATCTGTATTGAACAATAAACAGCCATGAAACCCAGATAAAACCCTTACCTTTTTCTGGAAATCCAATAAACCCTTTGTACACCCGAAAACTAGGGATTATAGCCTTCCTTGATGCTTCGGTTGTTTTCTCTTGCTTTCTCTTGATTATTTGCAGTAAGATGGCTATGGTGGATGGTGGAGGAGCTCAAAGAGATGAGACTAGCAGGTGGAGGTCGAATTTTGGGAAGAAAATGGGTGAAAATGATTTGTTTCTACCTTTATTTCTTAATATATCTTTAGTAATGGCATGTTTGCAAATTTTGCAAACTTCAAGCTACACTTGGACAATATCTTTGCTAGCCATTTGGGCTAGGAAAAGGACATATTTTGGCCTCTTTTAACCTTGGTCAATAGTCATTTTCACCTTAGAAAAATCTAGGACACTTAAGCACCTTAGTTGTCATTATGCCATAAATGACAAACTTTGCCTCTTTGAGCACTTTGGTCCACAACAATATATTTAATTCCTTCCATGTTCTTTCTTCATAATTCCATCCATGTCCTTTCCATATCCATATTTAGAAATTTTTGCAATTGAGTACCCAATCTTTATAACCTTACAATTTAGTCCATAGGTTACTTGAAAATCAGGCAATATACCAATGCTTTCTTAAGGACCAAGCTATCATTGTTTTTTTCATTTAAGGGAGTGTATATTGAATACTTTACACTTCACAATTCATACACTATGGTGAAAATTAAAGCATATAAGTTTAAGTGCGTATGCTGTAATTCTCCCATTTTGTGAATGTGGCAACATTCTCCCCCCCTTAAAAATTTTGGTCCTCCAAAATTGCCTTTAGGCTGGGGTACTCTTCTAGGTATCTCTCTTGCATTTCTTTCTCAATTTCCTAGGTCCCTTCTCTTTCAGAATGGTGTGACTATTGAACTTTGACCATGGGAATAAACTTGCTCTTTAACTTTCTGGTATCCTTTGCTAAAATAGCTATAGGTTTCTCTTCATTTGTCAAGTTTGGTTCTAACTATATGTCCTTCATTATAATAGCATGCATTGTGTCCAATAGACACTTCTTAAGCATACCGATGTGAAAAACATTATGAACACTTGACATGCTTAGTGGCAGAGCTAACCTATATGCTTCCTTGCCAACTCTGTCCAAGATCTCATAAGAACCGATGTATCTTAGAGCTAACTTGGTTCTTCTGCTGAATCTGACAGTGCCTTTGGTTGGTGAAACTTTTAGCCAAACGTTGTCACCAACCTCAAATTCCAAGTCTCTCCTTCTTTTGTTGACATAGGTTGTGGTCCTTTCATTGGCTGCCTTTAATCTCTCTTGAATCTTCTTGATTTTGGCAGTAGTCTCTTCAATAATTTTGGGACCCAACTCTAGCCTGTCTGAGGCTTCCACCCAACAGTGGGGTGTCATGCATCTTCTTCCATATAATGCTTCATAAGGTGCCATGCCAATGGTGCTTTAGTAACTATTGTTATATGAGAATTCCACCAATGGCAAGTGTTGGTTCCATTCACCTTTGAAATCTAACACACAGCTCCTAAGCATGTCTTCCAGTATTTGTATCACCCTTTTAGATTGCCCATCTGTCTGAGGATGATAAGCAGTACTTAGGTGGATTTTAGTTTGTAGTGCTTTACGAAAACCACTTCAAAATCAAGCTATAAATCTTGGATCTCTATCAGATACAATGGAGTCTGGCACTTCATGTAGTCTCACTATTTCCTAAACATACATTACATCTGGGCTAACTTCTCCAAGGAGTCTATGAGTTTCATAGGTAAGAAGTGGGCACATTTGGTTAGCCTATCCACAATGACCTAGATGATATCATGTCTTAATCTGGTCATAGGCAACCCTGTCAAAAAGTCCATGGTTATGTTGCCCCACTTCCTCACTGGTATAGGTAGAGTCTGTAAAGTGCCAGTTGGCTTCTGGTGCTCTACTTTCACCCTCTGGCATGTGGCACATTTGGAGACATAAGTAGCTATGTCACTCTTCATATGTGGCCACTAGAAGTGAGTCTTCAAATCTATATATAGATTCGATCCTTGAAATACAGTAATCCTTGCTTGTAGGCAAAAGATTAATACAATGAACCTTTTTTCTATCCTGAAATCCTTTTCACACTTTTCAGTCCACTCAAATTTTTGACCATTCTTGGTCAAATGAGTAATAACTGAGGCAATCATGGAAAAACCTAGTACAAATCTCCTGTAGTATCTAGCTAATCCTAGGAAACTTCAAATTTCCTTCACAGTCTTTGGTCTTTCCCACTCTTGCACTGCCTTGACCTTTTCAGGGTCTGCCTTAAGGCCTTGTCCATCTATGATATGTCCTAGGAAAGACACTTCCCTTATCCAGAATTCACACTTGGATAATTTGGCATAAAGTTGATGTTCTAACAGAGTCTTTAAGACAATCTTCAGATGATGTTCATGTTCATTTTCATCCTTGGAATACACTAGGATGTCATCAATGAACACAACCACAAATTTGTCCAGATGTGGTCTGAACATCCTATTCATAAGGCCCATGAAAACAGCTGGGGCATTAGTCAAACCAAATGGCATGAATGTGTACTCATAATGCCCACATCTAGTCCTGAATGTAGTCTTAGGAATGTCCTCTTCCTTTACCCTCAACTGGAAATATCCAGATCTCAAATCTATCTTAGAGAAAATCTTAGCTCCCTTGAGTTAATCAAACAGATCGTCAATCCTAGGGAGTGGATACTTGTTCATGATAGCCATTGCATTAACCTTTCTGTAGTCAATGCATAGTCTCAACGATCCATCCTTCTTCTTCACAAAAAGAACAGGAGCTCCCCATGGTGAAACACTTGGCCTTATGGACCCTTTTTCAAGAAGTTCATCAAGTTGTTTCTTGAGCTCCTTCATCTCTATGATTGGCATTCTATAAGGAGTTATGGATATTGGACTAGCTTCTGGTTGCAACTTGATTTCAAATTCAATCTCCCTTTGTCGAGGAATACCTGGCAGGTCTTTAGGAAAAGCTTGTGGAAAGTCTCTCACTATAGGTATTCTGTCCACTTCCTCTTCACAGTGCAATTCATTCAACGCATAAAAGTAATCATGCTCAGAATGTTAGTGCTGTGCCCAAAAGGCCAATCATGAGATGATTGTATTTTTTGCACATTGAGTCATGATATTTTATTAAGGCATTAATCCAGCAATTATGTTTGTTGTTTTGTTTCTGTGTAACTTAACAAACATAATTGTAACCTTAGAATAATGATATTCTCAAATGTCCCTAGTCTAGTATTATTGTGGAGTGGGTTGCAATAATACATAACGACTAGCATATGTGGAGACTAATATGAGATATGTAGTCTGCATATGGGTACAAGTTGGAGAACTTGCGTATCCGACCCACCATGAGAACACTACATGGATCGTTATATGAGTGTCATAAGTGATTCTCATAGTGATCATGGTATATGTAGTCCTTCAACCTAAGATCATCAAGGCTCCCTACATGTGAGTCACATACTTTGATACTTTCCTTTGTTGCTCGTAACTGAGTGAACTTAAAGGAGGTCATTTGGTATGCCACATATCATACGAAGGGATTCGTATGATCAAGATGGGATTTGTCCCTCCTATGTAATGGGAGTGATATCTTCGGCCCCCTTGATAGAGTAAGATTTAGAAAATGCATGGCCATGCTCCGATGACTTGATATACGATATCAATGTCATCAGTTTAAGTTGGTCTACTCGGTAATCAAGAAACCAAAGATTGGGCTATACGAGAGTGACACATTCCATGTCTCGTGCTCAATCTTGATATCTTGGACAAAGGGACAATGGCATATATCAGTGATGATCATAAAGGTTTAGTCGAATCATCGATAATCTTGTCACTTGGGTAGCAATGATGTGTTGCTAGAAACCGCTCACTGCTTATGATCATAAATGTGATTTATGATCATTGTCAATGTGGTAAGAGCCTATTGGGTCACACACATAGAGCTATTTGGATCATTAGAGTGCATGGGCTAATAATTTGGGTTTTGGTTTCACAATAATTTCGTATTAATAATGGGCCTAATAGTTAAGCCATTATTAAGCCTGAAATTAAAGCCTAATTGGATTAGGGCTTTGAAACCCATTAGGCCTGGAAGTTGAGTCTTACTATAAATACAACTTCTAGTGAGAAATTCGTAGGTCTCCTCGCCCTAATATCCCAAAAGGACAGCCGCACTCTTCTCTTGAAATTCCTTAGAGGACACAAGCTAGCACTGCGAGCGCAAGAGAAACGCATCTGCCGGGATGGGGTGGAAGCGTGGTGATCCCGAGAGTCTCGTGTGGATACCATAGAGAGCTTAAACATGTCAACTGTTCAAGTTTTGTGATTCAACTCTACAATTGAGTGAGAGATCTCAACCGAAAATTAGGTATGAAAATTTTTGAACACCCAGTTTACCCCATTTCACTTGGATCCTGAAGGGTTTCGGTTAAATTTCGCTACGCTGTTCGGCTCCTGAAACCCAACAATGAGAGCATGATACATTTTTGTAGCTCGTGGATGCATATTAAGTTTGCTGGAGTATGCTTCTTCCAGAATCTGGGATCTCAGTTCATCCTTTTCAGGTGCATACAACCTATTTTGGAAGTCCAATAGTCCTTACCTATAAGAGAAACCTTGGAATAGTTCCACTCTCCTTTGGCCAGATACCAAATCAATTTTCTCATCCTCGAGCTGTGCTTCTTTGATGACTTCCTTCCAATCAGGTGTGATAGTAAGCACACTTAGTTGTTCAAGTTCCCACTTTAACCATTGACTTGCTAAGCAAGTAAGATTAAGGCTCTTGACCTTGTGTTCCTCTTCTCCTCCTTTGAGTACTCCAGTGTAATTTTTGCTAAAGGTATTTGCCACTACATTAGTCTTGCCAGCTGTATATTCAATTCATAGTCAAAGTACTTTACATACTCCAACCATTTTTTCTGCCTCATATTCAAGGCCTTTTGAGTGAAAAGGTAGTTATGGCTTTTATGGTCTATATAGACTTGAAATTTATTACCCAACATGTAATGTCTTCGTTGCTTGAGAGCAAAGACCACAACTACTAATTCTAGGTCATGCACTAGGCATCTCTTTTTATGTGGTCCCAATTGTGTTGATACAAAAGCAATGGCTTGATTGTCTTGCATTAAGACATAGCCCAACCCTACATGGGATGCATCAATATATATCTCATAAGCCTTTTTAGGGTTTGGCAAGACTAGCACAGGAGCTGTTGTCAACCTCCTTTTTAGCACCTGAAAGCTATCTTCATATTTACTCTCCCAAATAAACTTTTGATTCTTTCTAGTTAATTGGTTCATAGGTGCTATAATGATAGAAATTTTGGTACAAATCTCCTATAATAGCCAGCTAACCCCAACAAACTTCTGACTTCTTTAACAATCTAGGGTTGTTTCCAATCTAAAATTGATCTAACCTTTTATGGATCCACTACTGACCCTTGGTCATTGATTACATGACCCAAAAATCCATTCACTTAGGTCCAAAATTTGCATTTACTTAACTTCCCATAAATTTTATATTCTTGGAGCAAGCCAAGTACAAGCCTTAGCTGCTCTTTATGAGTTTCCTCATCCTTTGAGTACACCAAAATGTCATCAATTAAAACCACCACAAAGTGGTCTAGGTATACTCTAAACACCCTGTGCATAAGGTCCATGAAGAATGCAAGTGCATTTGTGAACCCAAATGGAATCACTATATATTTAAAATGCCCAAACCTAGTTTTGAAAACAGTCTTAGGTATGTCTTCTTCTTTGACCCTCAAATGGAAATAACCAGACCTTAGGTCTATTTTAGAGAATACCTTTGCTCCTTTCAATTGATCAAACTGATCTTCAATTCTTGGGAAGGGATATTTGTTCTTAATAGTCTGGGCATTAAGCTTTCTATAACCTATACAGAGTCTAAGGGTTCCATCCTTCTTTTTCACAAACAAGATAGGTGCTCCCTAAGAGGACACACTCGGTCTGATGTACTCTTTTTCAAACAACTCATCTAACTGCTTTTTCAATTCTACCATTTTAGGCAATGCTATTCTATATGGAGCTAAACACAGAGAAGCTACTCCTGGTACAAGTTTAATTTCAATCTCCACATCTCTTATAGGTGGCAGTCAAGGTAGGTCTATAGGGAAGACCCCTGGGTAGTCCTGGACTATAGGAATTTGACTAAGTTCACTAGTCACTCCTTGCTCATTCAATTCCAAGCACTAAATTCATTTTCTAAAGTTAATAGCTTTACTACTTCAACTTGGTGATCCAAGACTAATTCAAGTGACTTGCCCAACTCAAATGGTTTACAACTAGCTACCAATAGTTGTCTTGCATAACAATATATTTGTTACCACCTCTCTAAAATGGGAGAATTACAAAGTGTGACATAATGGTTAAAAACCATTATAATGTCTAATTCTCTTCCTAGTGATCGAAGAATGAGGGGTAAAAGGTATAATGAATAGCTCCTTAAAAGGGTTCCAAGTTGGTAACTTGGCCTCCAAGGAAAGCCTTAAGGATTCATTGTTTGTCAAGCAACCCATGGACTTTTTTGTAAGGTTTTGGAAATTCAGGAACTTAATTGTAAAACTCTCAAGAAAGAGCTTTGGAGAGTTATGGGAAGGATAAGAATGGTACAAAAGTGCTATTGAAGGACCAAATTGCTCAAGGAAGACAAGTTTGGACAAAGGAAACACTAAAGGCATTAAGGACCTAAATGTCTTAGTGTAAACCTTAAGGTGTTCAAGCTTTTGACTTAAGTCAAAGTGTGAGATTATGGAATTATCCCACCATGAGGGAGGCATCCAAGGCTTGATAAATGGGTCAAAAATGTTGGGCACATGTGCACCAATAATTTTAAGACAAAAAACACCATGCTTATGGGCAAAGAAAATGACATAAACCATGATTAAGGCTTATAAGGGTGTTTAGTGCCCTAAAGCTAATTTAAGAAGCCTAACTTGAATTTTTTCTCCTATATTTGACCCACACAGCCACCACCCTCCTCTATACTTCTTCCATAGCTCCTTCATAGCCACCATACCTCCAAGATTGAAATTGAAGGTAAAAGCAAGCAATTGGAAGCAAACTAGAGCTATTACTTGGATACTTCAACGATCAAGCTTGGTTTTTGGTCTACCCACTTTGGTAAGGGTTATTTTGCTTTCATGGGTTGGTTTCTATATTTTCAAGCAAACATAGAGCTAAGGCTTAGGTTGTAAGAGAGCCATGAGGTTAATGAACCAAGCTTAGTAAGGGGAGTGGGCTTATCAAAGGTTTTGTGACCTAGTGTGAACTGGACAAAGATGGCTGTGAAATGAGGCTTTCCAGAGCCCAAAGTTAGTACTAGCTAGTGTTAAAATCCTCCCAAGAACAAGCATTAGCTTGAGGAGTGCTACCATAGTGATTTATTTATGTTTATTGCATGTTTTATTAACTAACCTATGGTTTATGTTGCTGCAGCATTTCATATGTTTGTTGGTTGTGAATGGCTGTTGCATTTTGTTGCTATATCTTCTATATATGCATTGTGGTTTTTCTGTTTTAGTGTCTTTGGATGCAGGTTTTGATGATGGTTACATTGCCTATTGAATCTAAGTGCTACCCTTACTAAGTTTCTAAATAAAACTTATTCCCCTCAATTCTGTCATTTCAGGTCCAGCGGAAAAATCACATTCAAACTGACCCTCCTAGTTTGAGTTTTGATCTAAAATTTTAGGTACTAAACTTCCATATTTCTTTTCTGTCTGGAAAGTTTAGGGATTTTAGGAGCACATTTGGTTTTTTTAGTGATGGTACTTATTGTGTTGTGCAGCAGCTGTCCATCATCCTTTTCTGAAGTCCATTGTGTCTTACGCATTCCTGTAACTTAGGGTGCTTATTTAGCTAAATTTAGATGATTATGTAATGCATGTATGCATGTACATGTACTGTATGTAAAATGAGACAATTATATGAACATTTGAGCAATGTTTTGGCTATGTATGTGATGTGGTGCAAAGCTACCTAAGTGTGAATGATAGGGTGTTTACTTGTAAATTCTGTTTTGGCCACATAAAGTTGTTTTTTGAAAGAGCATGTAATTCCTATATGTATTTGACATGTATGGGATAGCGTTGGAAGGCTTTCTGATTGTTAATGAATTGTTTACATACTTATGAAATTTTGTATCGGCAAAATGGTCATAAAGTGACTAGAATTTTTACTTTGCACCTAAAGTTTAATATCTTCCTGTGTAGAGTGTATCTTGGTATGAAATTTTTCCACATTTGGAGAACATCTATAGGTTAAACTGGGATTTATAATTTCTAAATTTGGAGCCCTGTAGCCAAAGATATGACATTCCAAATTTGGTTAAGTTACTATTCATTTGGTCAGATTTTTGTAACCAACTTTAAAAATCGATAACTTGGACCATAGGTGGGCTATTGACGTAAAAAAAAATTCCTTGATTTGATCTAAGGCTCTACTTGATAAGGACCAAAGAATACAGGGCGTTACATGGCTAGAATGATACAGTTTATTAGTGGAAGTTATAGGTGCAGTGGCTGGTCACTAAAACTTAACAAGAATGCCCAATGTGTGGTAGCCAAAATTAAGACTTGTGCTAGTGTTTTCCTTCTTTGATGCCATGGTGTGAATGAAATGTGAATATGTGTGTGATGGTTTGACCAATATGCATGTATTTACATAGTGCCCAGGAGGGCCACCTGGGTATGCACGCAAAGGGTAGTGTCCTGATGGCCTACAAAACATTACCAATCTTAGGAGTCTAAATGCACAATTTGGGCACCATAATTGGACTACCCTAGAGTAGGTAACACTATCACCACTTTATTTTCACTTAGCCAATTCATGCCTAAGAGTACATCATAGTTATAAGCATACAGCACTATTAAGTCTACTTTGAGTTCTAGATTACCAAACTGGGTCACACAATTCTAGACTATGTGATAAGCAAACAAGATTTTACTTCTAGCAGTCTTGAATAGATACATATTTTTTATGTGCTTTAGTTCTATGTTCATGGTCTTAACCAAGTTAGATGAAATTATAGACAATGAAGCTCTAGTATCAAATAGTGCAGATGCTAACTGGCCATTAAGGTAAATGATACCTTTTAAGGCTCTTCCACTCACCCTTTGTTGGCTAGTCTCCTTCTCTGTTGCTTTGGCCTTTGATGCATCTTGCACGTTGTTGGATGTCTCTAGTTGAAACACTCTGCCAGAAGGTGCATTTTGCCTCCTTTAATCCTGTGCCAGCTTAGGTACATAGTTCCTTCCCGAGTTATGTACGTTGGGCTTCATTTGTGGCATTGGCAATTGTCCTCCAAACCATCTAGGGTTGACCCCCCTAGGAGTTTCTTTTTATTTCCCCTTGTTGGGCAATCTCTCACCCAATGATCTGGGGGTCCATACTTGTAGCAGCCATTAGTCAATTTAAAACACGACCTATTGCCATGGAACTTTCCACAAGTATAGCACTGTGGACCATATTATTGTGGTCCCTTTTCCTTCTTACTTTCTCTTCTTCCTCTAATAGATTCAGCTTCTTTTCTAGGCCACTTCCACTTCCTGGGCCACTCCTTGTTTGCTCCCTAAATTCTTGTTCAAGTGCTATTGCACTTTGCACTACTCGATAATAGTGGTTACCTCCCACAGCTCTAAAGATTTGCCTCAGTTTAGGCCTTAAGCCTCTTATGAACCTCTTGGTTCTAAGTTCTTCTTGTCCATCATATTGTGAAGCATATCTTATCAACCTATTAAATGTTTGTTCATACTCCATCACACTAAGATTCCATTGCTCCAACTGATCAAATTCCATTTGTTTTTGGTCCCTTAATGTTAGTGTTGTGCCCAAATGCCAATCATGAGATGACTGTATTTTTCACATTGAGCCATGATATTTTATTAAGGCATTAATCCAACAACTATGTTTGTTGTTTTATTTCTATGTAACATAATAAACATAATTGTAAACCTAGAATAATGATATTCTCAAATGTCCTTGGTCTAGTATTATTGTGGAGTGGATTACTGTTGCCTGCCGGCATCCTCATTGTATGACATGCTGCCCTGAAGGAGAGACTTCTGGTGTGTTTGGAGCTCCCCAGAGTGTGTTTCTAGGGGAGGAGCCTCCGACGCCCAAGTCAGTATTTGAAGGTGGAAGTAAGGAGCAGAGAACAAAGGGTAAAAAGTGTGTCACCTCTTCTTACCAAGGTCCTCCCCAAGTATTTATAGGAGGGTGGAGGGAGGATGCCATTTGACATAGCTGGCGGAGATCATGACACCTGTTTTGTCATATCCGATTCGTACCTTTGGAGGTAGGCGTCTCTAGCTGGCCGTAGGCTATTTTTGCCAGAGGGTAGGGGTGTGTGTGAGGTCTCTCTACCAGTGGCTCCTTAACAGATTTTGATATATCTCCATCAGACCCCTTCGGGGTGTGAGACCGCTTTGGGCAAAGACTTTCCTCCGAGGGCTATCAAGGAAGGCCCTTCGGCGAAGTGGGTCACCTTCGGGAGACTTTTTGCCAGCAGAAGATGTAAGATCTACTTTTCTGAGGTTGGTATCTTCATAAATTTGAGGGTGGTGAAAGACACCTTTTCCCGAAGTTGGTCATGTTACCTTTTCGAGGGTGGTGTTGAGGGTGCCCTGAGGTTGGTGCTAAGCTAACACCGAAGGTGGTTTCCGGGTAGATGATCAGGACATCCTAAGGGCCATAGCCCTTCAGTTATCATATGCCCCCTTGGGAAGCTGAAGTAGTATCTGTGGTGTTAGGCCTTTGTGAGTGTGTCGTGAAATCGACAGGCGTTCCCGTTTAACAGTGCCGAATCCTGAGCTAGGTCACCTTTTTTGGGGTTGGCATCTCTTTGGTTCACAATGTCCCTTTTGGCCAAAGCAATACCTTCGGCATCAAATGGGATTCCTCATTTTTTACCGAGCTCTTGATGTTTCCAAAGTTGTATCTTTAGATGAGGAAGAATATTTCCCCTTTTGATTTTTTGTTGTTCTCTGTTGCTTGTCAATGAATCGTGATGTCTTTTGACTAGGTAGGCATGTCACTTCAGGCTAGGCTTGCATTGGCCTACTAATGTAAGAACGCATGCCCTCATTTCTAGCATCGGGTGACACGTGTTACTAGGTGATTGGCGAACGGTCGTGTCCGTTACATCGGTTACGACCCTTCATCTGTGAAGGGTCATTATGGCGATGCTTCACCCGCCTACTTCCGTCTATATAAACCCTTCCTTCTTTAGATTTTTCAACAGTTTTCAATTTCCATTCCTTTTGCTCTCAAATTTCCTCTCATCTTTGATCTTTCTTTGGCGGTGGTGCTAGTAGTAGAGCGATTTCCGGTGAGTTTGTGGTCATTTCTAAAGTCCTTGTCTTCATTCTGAACTAGGTGGGTTTCCTCTCAAAGTGCTTTTTTTGTTTCAATTTTTTTCCCTTCACCTTTCCGATGTTAAATTCCTCTATTCCCGAACATGTCTTCTTACCAAGTAGAAGTTCATCCTGTTCCTGAGCTGGCTCCTTCTTAACTCTCATCCGAGCTGTGCCACTTCAGAGAAAGTGAAGAAGTGGTTGACTAAATGTTTTCTCCCTTTCTATGCTGTCACCAGGCTACCTAGTCCTGGTTTTCCTAGGTATGCTCCTCATTCAGATGAGGTTACCGTCCTCAGGGCTCAGCTAAAGGCGGGACTTTGGTATCCCCCTACGAAGATGGTTTGCGACTTTTGCCAATTTCATTACATAGCCATAAACCAACTTCCCCCAAACTCCTACTCCTACTTTAACGTTTTTTTTTGTATGTGTGGGGCCTCCAACATAAAGCTCCATTGTATCTTTTTCATGAAATACTGTAAACTCCACCCCGTTCCAAAGGGCAGGTACTACTTCTTACTTCTTTACGGATCTGGGAGCAAGAAATATTGTTCACCTTTGGAACAAAGGATAGTTGGTGAGGGTGGCAGAAGAAGTTCTTTTTTTCTTAAGATGGATGAGCAGTGGAAGGACATGCCGACCAAATGGGCTTCGGGCACTCTTGATATCGATGTAGGAGACCCGAGGAAGCTCTTAACCTTAGAGCTAGAGTCCTAGTTTGAAGAGTTTGATAGCCGTATTTGGTCTATAATGGATTTGGATCCTGAGTCTCTCTGCGTTCTCTACACCATATCCCCATCAGATGGAGTTCCATGATCAAAGAGGTCCTTCAGGAGCTTTAGGTAGTTAAAGAACATGTTACTGATGAAGGTATGCCAAACCCCTTGGTAATGGGAAGAATGCGTGGTTAGTGAAGCTCCTTTAGGGAGAACTTACATATTCATCACTGGAAGAGAGTAAGCTCCTTTACAATTTTATTACTTATGCCTTTCTGGACTTACATTGATGTTCTCCTTTTTTCTAAGATGGGTGATAAATCTGCTACTTTCTACAAGAGTCTTTTCCTCGGCCAGGTTGAGAAGGGGGAGTAGTAAAAGAAGAAGGCACCGAAGAGGAACAAGGCATCGGTTGGACCATATTCATCATCGAAGTTGAAGAAGGCCAAGGAGGACTCCCTTCCAGCTCTGCCCGAAGGGGAAGTGGAGATGCTTGATGAAACTCCTATTCATGCCAAGCCATCTACAGAACCGGCCATCTGTTCAACCCCTCTCAGGCCCAATGTAGCTGTCAAGATGTTGGGGACTTCGGTTTGGGAGCATTCGGTTGAAGAACTAGAGGAACACCGAAAGAAAAGGGGCAAAGGTCTTCTCACTGATATCCTTGATGTTACTGACTCTGAGGGAGATGATGCCAAAGTACCCCTAGGTTTGTCCCTTAGCCATTCATCTATGATTCAGGAATTTTTGGTATTTTAGACCCTATAGACAAATGGCTAAGGGATAACGTTTTAACATAACTTTGGCGTGACTTTGCAGACGAAAGAGTGTACACTTTGTGGATGGAGGACCATGCTCAGGAGAGGGCTGTTCAGGACTCAAAAATCCCGAGGAACAAAGTTCCAAGGGAGCCCTTCTGGACTTTCATAGAGGACATTATGACTAATGCTACCTTTCAGTCCCTAACAGAGGAGTGCCCTAATGATGAAGTCCTCTCCGCAAGGATGACTAAACATACAGCCCAGGTAAACCTTAACCCTTTAGGAGTTAGAAAAATTCTGAGCTTTTGTTGCTTTTTGACCCTTATTCGTAATCCTCCTTTTTGCAGCTGTTGGCATATAGTGGATATCTTCAAGCTTGGGCAGCTAAGCAATCTTCAATTCAAATTCGGTCAGAGGAGAGCTTGGCCAAAGCCAACAAACATTTTGCTAACTCAATCATCAAGTACGGTGAGCTTAATAAAATTGTGAAGAGGGACCTAGCAGTCTTCGGCAAGAGGTGCTGAAGAGCCAAAATGAATTGTTGGAAGACTTTTCTTCCAAGGTGTCAGACCTTGGCTCGAGGGTAGCGGCCCTTACTTCAGAAAATGAAGCCTTCCAAAAGAAGAAGAAGGAAGCCATTGCCGACCTTCCGAAGACGCTGGGGCTCAATGCTGAATTCTTCACTGAGATCGATCAATTGAAGAAGGAGAAGAAGAACAAGAATAAGAGGCTGTAGAAGGAGGTTGAGGTTCTTAAGAAAGAGCTGGAGGACTTGAAGGCAGAGAAAGCTAAGTCTGATGAGGTGACTAAGTCTTCTTATCAGGATGGTTTTTGCCTTGCTCGCCACCAAGTCTTGTCCAAGTATGCCGACCTTGACCATTCCTTCCTTCGAATGCTTGACATTCCTGAAGAACCATCCTCAGAATGGTCAAGTATAGAATTTCTCAATGATCCCATTCTCCCTCCTTCGGTGACCGAAGTTGGCGTGGATGAAGAGGCTAAATTTAAAGACGAACATTCCGAGTATGCTAAGGACCTTGAAGATGGGCAAGAGAAGCAATATGCTCCTCATTCTTCTTTTTTTTTTGGTGTTCTACACCTTGTATTCTCGTAATGAGATGTTAATGGAACTTTCTTGGTTCAAAATTTTGGCTAAGTCCCTGATTGGTCTCCGGATATTATCTTCATCCTTCGGCGCTTAACTATCTTTGGCAATGAGGGGTTTCACGACCATCTTCGGTCAACCTCTTTCAAAAAAATTGCCTTTCAAAAATAGTTAGGCATCTTTAGGACCAACCATATTTAGTTCATTATCTTCAGAGAAACTTAACTTGTGTGAAAAAACAGTTAATTGCCTTTGGCACCAACCATGTTCGGTTGACCACCCTTGGCAAAAAGTGTACAATTTCACACATGCACCTTCAGCAACAACCACATTTGGTTTGCCTCCTTTGGAAGCAACCATGTTCGGTCGATCACCCTCGACAAAAAAGTGTACAATTTCACACATGCACCTTCGGCAACAACCACATTCGGTTTTCCTCCCTCGGCATCTTTTGCACAATTTTTCTAGCCAGAAAATTTTTCTAAGTGTAAAATTTTTTCAAAAAGTTTGAATGCCATGTGTTTTTCAATTCTCCACCTTCGGTATCACTGTGCTTGTAGACTCTTGGCTGAACATCCTTGAGGACCGAATAAGGTCAGCCCCAATTTGCCCAAAGTACTCCATGAGATGGTCTTCGGGCTTCGAATTCAGCCTTTCAGAGAACGAGGTCCCCTTCCTTGATTCCTTTACACTTGACATGCAGGTTTGAAGCAACGGCTACTCTATGCTAAAAAGCTTTTCTTTTGAGCTCGGCCACCTCTCTATGCTCGTTAATTAGATCAAACTTCTTCTCTAAATCGAGGTTGTTCCCTTCTTTGTCAAACACCTGTATCCTCACCGATGGTTGTACGACTTCAACAAGGATAATGGCCTCCGTGCTAAAGATGAGTGAGAAGGGTGTCTCACCTATGGCTTTTCTAAGAGTTGTTCAATAGCTCCACAGCACACTCAGAAGTTCTCCTGGTCCCTTTACATCCTTCAACCTCTTTTTAAGACCATTTTTATCATTTTGTTGGACACTTCAACTTGTCCATTGCTTTAAGGATGGGAAATCGAGGCGATGTGTAATTTTATCCTGAAGTTTGCTACGAATTCCTGGAAACCTTTATCGGTGAACTGGGAACTATTATCACCTTTGGTACGCTGAAAATGCATATGACATTCATCCAAACAAATCTTTGTTTATACTTCACCAATATTGCTACTAAAGGCTCCGCCTCGATCTATTTGGTAAAATAGTCTACTATGACTACGCAGAACTTCACTTCTCCTGGAGCTATTGGGAGAGGCCCAATGAGGTCAATGCCTCAAACCGCGAATGGGCAAGGATAGTTTGCCGAAGTTATCACTTCCGAGGGTAGTCTCTGGATGGGAGCATGTCTCTAGTATTTGTCACATTTCTGGACAAACTGCTTCGCATCCTTCCTCGAGGTGGGCCAGAAATATCCTTGGCAGAGTAGTACCCCGGCAAGGGCATCAGTTCCTATGTGAGAATCACAGGCCCCCTCATGGACTTCTTTGAGGACTGTCTCCACGTCCTCTTCATTGACACATCTCTATAACGGACTTGTGTACCTTTGTTGGTACAACTCTGCTCCAATCAGAAAGTATCTTCCTGAGCGCTTTCACACTTTCACAGCCTCAAGAGGATGTTTGGGAAGTTCCGAAGTTGTGAGGTATTTCTTGATAGGATCTTTCCACCCTATAGCCGAGGTTGCTGCGAACATTATCACTATGCATGGCTGATACAGTACTTCGGTGGACTCCTTTGATTTGGCGAGAGTATCTGCTTCCATATTATCTCATTGCAATATGTTTTCTATATGTACCATGTCGAACTCTTGGATGAGCTTTTTCATGAGATCATGGTACTTTGCCAAGTTTGGGTCTTTTGCCCCGTAGTCCCCTGCCATCTGTTGGACCACTAGCTAAGAATCACTGTAGGCCTTCAGATTCCTCACAGCTACTCTTTTTCGTAGCTGTAAGCTTATTATAAGGGCTTCATATTTGACAACACTGTTGGTGACATTGAATCTGAATTTAATGGCCTTCATAGCTTCCACACCTTTGTGTTCGCGGAGGATTACTCCAGCTCCCTGGTGTTCAGATCCTAAGGCACCATCAACGAATAATGTCCATTCAAGCTCATCATTTCTGAGGTCTTCTGGACTACCTTCAATTTCAGGTACCTCGAGGATGAAATCTGCTAGCTCTTGGGCTTTTATTGGCTCATAGTTTATGTCATATTTAGCGAGTTTGATGCACCACTTTGATAATCTTCCCAAATGGTCTACCTTCTTCATGACATCCCGAAAAGATAGGTTACTTCGAACAATGATAGGGTGCCCTTGGAAGTAAGGTTGCAGCCTTCTACTTGCCAGTACTGAGGCATCAAGGGCCTTCTGTAGAAGAGCGTGCCTAACTTTGGCACCCTGCAGGGACTTACTCACGTAGCATACTGGCCATTGCTTTCCTCCCCCTTCCTTCAGAAGCACCAAACTTACTGCCTTTTTGGTGACGGTGAGGTAGAGGATAAGAAGTTCTCTTTCCCGCAGCTGCTGGTGTGTTGGCAGATAGGTTAGGTAGCTTTTGAGCTCCTCCCAAGCCTTCCAGCAATCTTCATTCCAAGGGTGTTCCTTGGGACCAAAGTTACCTTTAATTTTTGCTGCTCTGTTAAGCACTTTAAAGGATGGTCAGCATTGGTCCCCGTATCTGGAGATGAAACTGTTAAGGGTTGTGATTCTCTCAGTAAGCTTTTGCACATCTTTGGTTGTTGTGGGAGTTTGGAATCCTAGTAGGGCCTTAACCTTTTCTGTCTCTTTCAGATACCATAAACCCATGAAATGTGCCAGCCATTACCCCAAACACATATTTCTCGGGGTTAAGATGGATCCCAAAGTTTTGAAGTGGGTGGAATGTTTCTTCTAAGTCTATGATATGGCTGCTACGTCATTTATTCTTGACTATCATATCATTGACATATACTTCCATATTTCTCCTAATTTGGGAGCTGAATACCTTCTTCATCAGCCTTTGGTATGTTGCTCCTATGTTTTTAAGGCCGAAGGGCATTCTCGTGTAGCAATAGGTACCGAATTAGGTTATGAAGGTTGTTTTTTCCTCATCTTTGGGATTCATCCAAATATGGTGATATCCACTGAAGGTGTTGAGCAAGCTAAGCAGACCATATTCAGCATTGGAATTAATGCCTTTCTACATCTTCATCGTGAAACATGGTGAGCCTGGAGCAGAAACTTCTGGTGAAGGGATGCCTGGATGAAGGACCTTGCTGGGAGAGACTGCCTGAAACGCTCAAAGAACGAGGGTTAGGAGGTCCCCGGAATGTTTTTCTGGCGGAGGAGCCTCCGACACCCAAGTCAGTGTTTGGAAAGGGATAATGAGTAAGGAGTGGAGAGATTTTTCCGCTTGGAGTCAGATCCCCTTACCTGGGGAGTTTCCCGAATATTTATAGGGAAGTGTATAGGAGAAGTCCATTTGCCACTGCTCGCCCAGATCGTGACATGTGTTCAGTCGGATGTGGTTCGTACCTTCGGGAGTGGGGGGGCGTCTAGCTGGCCATAGGCCACCTGCTCAGGAGCCTAGGGCGGCATGCCAGAGTTTGTCCAAGGGAGGCATGTCGGGGCCGTACAAGGGCGGTGTGTCAGAGAGTGTCCGAGGGCGGCGTGTCGGGGCCATACGAGTATAGTGTGTCAGAGAGTGTCCGAGGGCGGCATGTCGGGGCCGTATGAGTACGGTGTGTCAGAGACTCTTCAGCCATTCCGTCGTACACTAGCATGGCCTTTTCGGGGGACCGAACTCCTTCAGAGTATAGAGCTCCCGCGGGGAGGTGAGCTCCTTTGGACGGAGGTCCCTTAAGGCTCCTTCGGTTGTGCTATCCCGAGGTCAGGCTCGGGTACCTGATGATGACACTTCGTGAGTGCGATCAATAGGGTGGCCCAAAAAGTGTCCGAAGGTGGTTTTTGGGCACGTGAGGTTGGCTCGAGGTCTTCCTCGGGAAGGGTGGTGACCCCTTTTGCCCGAAGTCGGCCCCATGGGTTTCCTAAGAGTAGCGCCTATCCGACCTGTCTAAGGGTACTGAGGCCCTTCCTTTGCCGAGACTTCATCGTGTCTATTTCGACCGGAGGTGGTGCGCTACCCAAGGGTGGTGCGCACATGTGAAGTCTTTCAGGGGGCGAAGCCCTTTAGCTATCACATGCCCCCCTCGGAAAACCGAAGATGCCTCTTCAGTTTGGGAAGTCTTGGGCTCCTTTTTCCTAGCAAGTATGCTCGATATTGTTGCCCTGGTGGACGTCCACCTGAAGTCCCTTTCTTCCTAGGATGGAACTCGGGTGAACTAAGGTGCTCTACCAAGGTAATTACTCTGGTGTTTGAGTGGTGTCCTTGGTTCTTCCGCCGAGGTCACCGCCTGGGGCACATACGTCCACTGACTTTTCTGTCAGTGAATCATTTCATCTTCCCATACAGATGGGCGCGTCACTGCGGGCAGGGTTATGTAGGTCTGCCAGCTGTCGGGGTCGTACCCTTGTTTCCCGCGATGGCTTACGTGTGGCAGCTGATGAGTGGTAAACGGATATGTTGGTTACATTAATTGCGTCTCTTCACCTTCGAGGAGCAATAATGATGACGTTTTGCCTGCCCCCTTCGGCCTATATAAACCCCTTTTGCCTCAGACCTTCATACTCCTTCCTTTTGCTTTCATTTGCTCTAGAATTCTCTCTTGTCTTTTTCTCTTTTCAATGGTGGTTTCAGCGGTGGAGTGATTTGCGGCAACCTTTCACGACGGCGACCAGGAATCCCGTTTTTGGCAAAGCTTTTGTTGGGTTTTTTATTTCCGAAGTTCTTCCTTCCCGCCAAAGTCGTTCGTTCCGAAGTTCTGTTTTTTCTTTCTTTAGTTTCCCCAAGGTTACCTTTCTTTATTTTGGAGAAATGTTGAACCCTGCTCCACTGATGTCCGTCCGTCCTATTCCCGAGAGCTTTCTCCCCCTTGAGCCTCATCTAAGCTGCACTACTTCAGAGAAAATGATGAAGTGGGTAGCAAAATTCTAACTCCTTACTTACGCCACCCCGAGGTTAGCTTCCTCGATCGCATACGGTTACATGGCTCACTCTGATGAGATCACTGTTTACTGAGCCCAATTGAAGGCTGGTCTTCGGTATCCCCCTCTGGGCATGGTGTGCGAGTTCTGCAGGTTCGACGGGATTGCCGTGAACCAGCTCCTTCCAAACTCCTATTCTTATTTCAACGCCTTCCTTTGTATGTGTGGGGTGTTTAAGATAAAGCCCCATTTTCTTTTCTTCATGCAATACTATAAACTCCACCCAGTCCCGAAGGGTGGCTTCTACTTCTTGCTTCCCCGAGGGTCTGACAGCAAGAAATTCACCTTCACCTTCAGCATGAAGGATAGCTCGTGGGGGTGGCAAAAAAAGTTCTTCTTTTTCTCAGTTCCCGAAAGATGAAGCTACGTTTGAACCAGATGGGCTTCAAGGGTGCTGAAGACTGATGTAGTTGACCCTCAGAAGCTGCTGACCTCAGGGTTGGCTGCTGAATTTGATGAGTTCGACCAGCACATTCGGGCGGCTGCAGATTGGGACCATGAGGTCCCTCCGCATTCCTTGTACCCCTTTCACATTAAGTGGGACCTCATGACTGAAGATGTCCTTCGGGAATTTGGGGTGATCCACGACCACAAGTTCAACCTGAACTTGCCCGTGCCTGTTCTCCCGGGGAAGAAAGCATGGCTGGTGATGCTTCTCTGGTGCAAGATATCATACGAGCCTTTTGCCGGGATTAAGTTATCTTCTAGGTTTTGCTTACATGTGTTCCTTTTAGACTTACACTGATGTTTTTTCCTTTTGCAGAGATGGGCGATCAATCTGCGGAGTTTTACGAGTTCCTTTTTCTTGGCCAGGCCGAGAAGGGGGAGCAGACACGGAAGAAAGTGCCTGCGAAGAGGAAGAAGACTAATGGGGGGCTGTCGAAGGTGAAGAAAGCCAAGGCAGACGTCCTTCCTCCTTCCCCCGAAGACGTTGTCGAAGTGCAGGATCAGTCGCCTGCCCGGTCTCCTATCCATGCCAATCCACCTTCGGATCCTGCTGCCCTTGAGACTACTCTGAGTCTGGATACAGCTACTGAGACTTCAGTTGGAAGGACTTCGGCTCAAAAGCTTAAGGAGAGCAGGAGAAGGAAGGGGAAGTACGTTCCCAGTGAAGTTTGCGAAGTGGGTGAGACCAAAGACGCAATTACCGAGGTTCCACCAGGTTCGTTCCTTAGCCGTTTGTTTATGAATCTTAGTGTTTTTGGTATCTATGATCTTATAGATTTATGGCTAAGGGAAAACGTACTGATGGAACTTCGGTGTGATCTTGCAGATGAGGTGACACCTTCTCCCTGGGTGGAGGCTCATGCCCGAAAGAGGGCCCTTCGGGATGCCCATATCCCGAAGGACAAAGTACCGAGGGAGCCTTTCTAGACTTTCACGGAGGACATGAACTTGTTCTCTGAGGACAGCCAGTTGATGGCTCCCCAAATGGCGAGGGGTGTGCTGACAAACGACACCTTCGAGTCACTCCTCGTCGAATGCTCGAATGAGGAGATCCTAGCGGCGAGGATGAGCGAACACGCTGCCTAAGTAAATTTCTTCTCTTTTTTTTTGGGGACTTAGAAAATTTTCTTCTGAATTTTTGTTTTCCATTGACCTTTACTCGTGACTTTCTTTTCTGCAACTCCTGGCATACAACGGATACTTCCGAGCTTGGGTGGCAAATTAGACTGAGGCTCGCTCTCGGTCTAACATTTCTCTGAGGTGGGTGAAGGAGTTTTGTGCCAAATACGTCCTCAAGTGCGGCGAACTAAGCAAAATTATGAATGAGGACTTGGAGAATCTTCGGACCGAGCTTCGGGAGAGCAAGAAGGAGCTCCTTCTCGACTTTTTGGCCAAGGTTGAGGACCTCGGCGCGAAGTGTGCTATTCTCTCTTCGCAGAACGAAGCCCTTTGGAAGGAAAAGGTGGAAGATGCTGAGAACCTTGCGAAGGAGCTTGCTTTGAACGCCGATCTCCAAGCCGAGGTCGATTCATTGAAGAATGAGGCCAAGAAAAAAAAAAAGAAAAAACTCGAGAGGGAGGTTGCTGAGCTTACAGCCGAGCTGTCAACTCTGAGTGCTGAGAAGGACCAATCCAACCAAATGATGAAGGTGTCTTTTCAAGATGATTTCTATTTGGGCCGGCATCAAGTCCTTTCTCGGCACCTCAAACTCGACCTCTCCTTCCTGGCTGCTTTAGATTTTCCGAAACAGCCCAGGCGGATGTGGTCAAATCTAGAGTTCCTCAACCTTTCTCCTATTGTGCCAGGGCCTTCGGATGTTCCTGTCCAAGAAAATGATACCAATGCCGTGGAGGTTCCGGACGCTCTGGCTCAATAGGCTTTTTCTTCTTTCTTTTTCTTGTAATCTTGCTCTCGTGTAATGTTGCCTTAGAACTTATGAATGAAAATTTTTTTCCTAAGTTCCTGCCCTTTCATTTGATCACGACTCTTCAGAAGTTTGTATAATTCCGTGTGTGTATTTTCGGCGAACATCCAGGTCCGTAATCATGCCTTTGGGAATCGTTGTACTATTCTTCCTTTACCGAGGTCTTCCTGATATGTGGACTATTTTAACATTTTCAAATGCACTCCACCGAGTTTTAGGCTTTGGTAGGGAACTAGCACCTTCGGAAAAAAGTCAAAGTGCTAGAAACCTATTTTAGCAATGTGACCACATTCGGTTTATGATAGCCAAAGTGCTATCACCCCGGTCACCTGAAAACCCTGGAAAGGAGGGAATCAGACACCTGAGGTACACGATCTCGGCAGCTCGCCAGTACCAACCTCGGAAAACTAGCGTATCGCCTCCCTCGGGAAAGTGACCGAACCAGCTTCGGGGGAGAAGGACCAGCCACCTTCTGCAAGAGAAAGCCCCCAGAAGGACTAACTTTGGAGCTAAGGAATTCCTTAAAGTACTAGTATGACTCCGGGAAAAGGCCCCTCACTTCGAAGTGAAACGTCAACCAAAGGGACCTCGGAAGTACGGCAGGAGCCATTAAGGAGTCTCTGACATTACGCCCGCACACCCTGCACGCCGCCCTCAAATGCACTCTGACGCGCCGCCACTGCCTACGTCTTGTCATGTAGGGCTATGCTTGCCTCAGCTCGTAGCCCGAGGAGCCTACAGGCGGCTAGGGGCCCCCACACCTAGAAGTACGGATGGTATTCGTCCGTACACATGTCACAATCTGAAGGGCTCACCCCCTCTTATATATATTAGGTGAATGGCCTCAAGAGAGGACCTCTTCTTTGCGCCCTCAAGAAAACACGGTAGGCAAAAGCTGTTTGTCCTTACTACTCCCTCTCCACCCCCCAAAGCACTGACTTGGGCGTCAGAGGCTCCTCCCCGGAAAAAGACTCCAGGGACCTCCTAACCCCTACTTCCTAAGTGTTCCAAGCAGGTACTCCTAAGGAATCTCCACAACGGGGTGCTCTCCCATACCGGAAGTCCTTCTCGGCCTCACCATGTCACGTGACGGAGATGCTGCCGGCCATCAGTTTATAAGCTACATTTTTGCTGGTGATTTCGGGGGGGAGTAACCACAAGCTTTTCTCTAGAAAAAATGTCTAAGTGTAGAATTTTTTCAAAGAATCTAAATGCCAAGTGGTTTTCAACTCTACTCCCTCGGTATTGCCTAATTTGTAAACCCCTGGGCAGATTTCATCGATGACTAGATAAGGTCCGTCCCAGTTTGCCCAAAGTACCCCATCTGATGACCTTCGTAGCTCGAATTCGGCCTTTCGGAGGACGAGGTCCCCTTTCTTGATTCCTTTTTTCTTCACATGCAGGTTAGTAGCATCAGGTACTCTTTGTTGAAAAGCCTTCCTCCTGAGTTCAGCCATTTCCCCGTGTTCCTCGGCGAGGTTTAATTTTGCCTTCAAGCCAAGGTTGTTTCCTTCTTTGTCGAACACCTGTATTCTTACTGAAGGCTGTATGACCTCAATAGGAATGATGGCTTCTGTGCCAAACACGAGCGAGAACGGAGTTTCTCCTATGGCCTTTCGGGGAGTTGTACGATAGCTGCATAGTACACTTGGGAGCTCCCCTGGCCATTTCCCTTTTGCCTCCCTTAGCCTCTTCTTCAAGCCATCTTTTATTGTCCTATTAGACACCTCAACTTGCCCACTACTTTGAGGATGGGCTACTGGGGTGAAATGTAGTTTTACACTGAGGTTAGACATGAATTCACGGAACCCTTTGTCAGTAAACTGGGTACCATTATCGGTTACTATTACCCTTGGTATGCCAAATCGGCATATAATGTTCTTCCAGACGAACTTCTGGGTATCCTTCACCGAGATCGATGCCAAAGGCTCTGCCTCGATCCACTTAGTGAAGTAGTCTACTACAACTATGCAATATTTCACTCCATCGCGGGCATTTGGGAGAGGTCCGATGAGGTCTATATTGCAAACGGTGAAAGGGCAAGGGTAATTTGCCAAGGTTATTTTTTCGAGGGTAACCTCTCAATGTTTGCATGCCTTTGGCAATCATCACATTTTCGAACAAATTGCCTTGCATCCTTTCTTAGGGTAGGCCAAAAGTAACCTTGGTGAAGTAGTACTCCGGCGAGGGCGTCTGTTCCTATATGGGAACCACATGCCCCCTCATGAACTTCTTCGAGGATTGTTCTGACATCCTCTTCACTTATGCACCTCTGCAAGGGACTTGTGTAACCTTGTCTGTATAGTTCCTTCCCGATGAGGAAGTATCTCCCATAGCATTTTCACCCTTTTGCGGCCTCGGCATGGTCTTCGGGAAGTGCCAAAAATGCAATATTTTTTTTATGGAATCTTACCATCCTTCTCCCGAGCTAGCTACGCACATTAGCTCTGTGCTGGGCAGTCTCAGCACCTCGGTAGGTGCCTTGGACTTGGCCAAGGTGTCGGCTTCAGCATTATCTATATGAGGTACATTTTCTATCTGTACCAAGTCAAAATCTTCAATGAGTTTCTTAACGAGGTCATGATATTTTGCCAAGGTTGGATCCTTTGCGACGTAATCTCCTGTCATTTGCCGGACTACTAGCTGTGAGTCGCTGTGGGCCTTAAGGTATTTCATGCCAACTTTCCAAGCCAGTTTTAATCCTGTTATGAGTGCTTCATATTCGGCGATGTTATTGGTGACATCGAAATCGAATTTGATGGCTTTGGTGGTTTCCATACCTTCGGGCTCCCGGAGGATCACTCCAGCGCCTTGGTGTTCGGCGCCTGACGATTCATCGACAAAGAGTTTCCACTTTAGTTCAGTCTTTATTAGATCTTTCGAGGTAGCTTCAGCATCCTCGATTTCTAGAACTTCGGCGATGAAGTCTGCCAATGCTTGGGCTTTTATTGCCCTTCTTGGCTCGTAAGTGATGTCATATTCTCCAAGCTCAATACACCATTTTGATAGCCCTCCCAAATGCTCTACTTTTTTCATTACGTCATGAAGAGGTAGGTTCTTAGGACAATGATCGCGTGTCCTTGAATGTACGGCCGTATCCTCCTACCTTTGAGTACTAAGGCATAAATGGCTTTTTGGAGCAATGGGTACCTGACCTCGGCACCGTGCAAGGACTTGCTCACATAATATACTAGCCACTGCCTTCCACCTTCTTCCTTCACTAGGACTGAACTCACAGCTTTTTCAGTGATGGTAAGGTAGAAGAGGAGAGGTCCTCATTCTCGAGGTTGCCATAGTGTCGGCAGTCGGGTTACGTAGCTTTTAAGCTCATCACAAGCTTTCTGACATTCTTGGCTCCAAGGGTGTTCCTCGGTTTCGGAGTTACCTTTGCTCTTGGTTGCTTTAGTGAGTACCTTGAAGAATAGTTGACATCGGTCGCCGTACCTGGAAATGAATCTAGTAAGGGAAGTGATTCTTCCAGTAAGTCTTTGTATATCTTTAGTAGTTGCAGGTGTTTGGAATCCTAGCAAGGCTTTGACCTTTTTCGGGGTTGGCGTCTATTCCCCTTTCTGACACCATGAACCCGAAGAACTTGCCTGCGTTCACTCCAAACACGCACTTCTCGGGGTTAAGGCGAATGCTGAATTCCCGAAGTCGTTGGTAGGTTTCGTCTAAGTCCAAGATATGATTACTAGGCATTATGCTCTTAACTATCATATCGTCGACATATGCTTCCATGTTCCTCCCGATCTGGGAGTCGAACACTTTATTCATCAAGCTCTGGTAGGTAGCTCCTGCGTTCTTAAGGCCAAAGGCCATTCTGACGTAGCAGTAGGTACCCACTTCGGTGATGAAGGCGGTTTTTTCTTCATCTTCAAGTTTCATGCAAATTTGATGATACCCACTGAAGGCATCGAGGAAATTGAGGAGACCGTACTTGGCAGTTGAATCCACCAATTTGTCTATAGCTGGCAAAGGGTAGGAGTCCTTTGGACAGGCAACGTTCAGATTCTGAAAATTGATGCACATTCGGAGCTTTTCACTCCCTTCTTTTGTGGTGATGACCACGTTGCTGAGCCATTCAGGGTATTTAACTTCTCTTATTATGCCAGCCTCAATCAGGCGCTTAACCTCGGCTTTAACGGAGAATTTCTTATGAGCTGATAGGTTCCATTTTTTCTGCTGAATCGGCCTTATGCCGGCATACTTTGAGACTATGGTTGATTATGCTGGGGTCAACCCTAGGCATGTCTTTCAGAGAGTAGGCGAATAGATCTTTGTTCATTAACAAGAAAGATCCAAGCCTATCTTTGTCACCCTTGGCCAATTTTTTTCCCACTCGAGTGTTTCGGCCGGGGGCCAACTCTATATCTTCTGTTTCTACTTTTTCCAACTCTTCTATTCCCTCCCCTGTTGTCTCTTTGCCTATCATGACTGCTCTTTCAGTGGCCAAAGTCTATACTTGGACCTTTTCCAGGCTTTGTCTAGCCTTGGTGAAGACCCTCCTAACCTTGGCTTGGTCAATGAAGATCTCTGCATCTCCTTCTTTAGTTGCGAAGGTGACTGTTAAGTACTTTACATCTGGGCAGATGTGGAGATTGCCTTGAGTTTGCCTTCCGAGGATGGCGTTGTATGAAAAGGGAACATCAATGACAATGAATCTTGTCATAACAGAGGCGAACAGTTCCTCCTGACTCTGAGGCGAGGTCCCTTTCAACATTAGGGGCAGATCAATGTATCTGAGGACTGGGAGCTCGAATGGCCCAACCCAAAATGTGGGGGATTTGACTGTGTTGAGGTTGCCTTTTAAGATGCCTAGTTTAGGCAGTAGGTGTGAGAAGATGAAGTCAGCGTTGGAGCCGTCATCCAGGAGTACCCTTTTGACGTCCTAACTCCCTATCCTTGCCGTGACAAAGAGTGGGCCATCGTGGGGGAACTTTACAATTGACCCGTCTTTCTGAACAAGCATTTTTAGCGAGTTGCCATACTCCATCATGGAGATTTCTCTTATCTTTCTTTTCCTCTCAGCCGAGGGTATCCCTATAGTGATGGTTTGGATGACCCCTGCTGATGGTGGCGGATTCTTTTGAGGACTTCAATCCCGATGTCTGTCAGAATCATAGTCCTCCTCATCCCCCATTCTTTGTTCTTCCTTTCTTCCTTTGGGCGAAGGTATCCGCAAGTACCGGTGGAGTTGCCCCTGCTTTATCAAACTTGATGTATTTCCTTAGCTGGAAGCAGTCTTCAGTGTGATGGCCATGATCTTGGTGGAATTGGCATAACTTCTTCATGTTCTTTTTGTTTTCCAAAGTCATGGCCTTTGGCCTTGGAACCGTAGTCCCTTTCCTTTCTAAGGCCATGAGAATGCTGGCCCTCGTGCCGTTTAGGGAAATGAATGTCATTGGTCTTTTACCCCCTTGTTTTTGGGTCGTTCCTCCAACCTCATTCTAGTGATGAAGCAGGTGGCTTAGTCCTTCGGGCTGAGGGTGTTCCACCTTAGGCCCTCCTATTATGAGCTCTTCAGTCATCATGTGCTGTTCGGCCCTTCGGTAAAACTCCCCAAAAGTGTCTGGGGGGTCTTTGGAGAACTCATAAAAAAGCTGGGAGTCTCTCCGGAGTCCCCTTATCATTGTGAGGATGCTAATCTCAGGCCGAAAATCGGGCAGGCTTAGAGCTTCTCAGTTGAACCTTTCGACGTAGTCGCGGATGGCTTCCCCACTTTACTGTGCTATGTTGAACATCTGTACCGGCATCTTGGCCGTTGGCTTGCTGCCAATGAACTATTGGGTGAAGGTGATGGATAGCTCTTGGAAACTCAGCAAGGTTCTGTGGGCCAGGGAGTTATACCATGCCATTGCTGGACTGGAGAGGGTCACCTCGAAACATTTGCAGAGGGTGGCGTCATCTGCGCTGTTGAGTACCATGCTTTGCTTGCACTTTGTTAGGTGCACCTGGGGGTCACTATGCCTGTCGTAGGTGTTAAACTCATATTTATAGTGCTTGGCCCAGGCCAAGGAAATGAAGAGAGACACCATGAAAATATGAAAGGGACTGTGAAAGTAAGGCACAGTGGTTTATGTGCTAATTGAGGACTTTCGAGCCCTAATTGCACAAAGAAAAGTTACTAAGGGAAGACTGTAAGGAAATGAAAGGAGAGGACTCAAATGTACATTTAAACTAGTGGTATTAGTGGAACTACAAAGTTTGAATGATAACTTTCGGCCATGCAAAGTTATGTGAGGACTAGTGTAATACTAGACTAGTTTTGGTAAACATCAATGATGGCTAGTCAAATCATGTTCCCCACTAAAGTCTTAAGGCATCATTGCCTTGTTTTACTTAACTAGCACTTATACTAGTTACTTGGCCGGTTGCACATGGGAGAAATGACACTTTGGGCTTATGTTGACTTGTGCTTGGCAATGTAAGCCGTGAAGTGACCTAAGTGCCTAAGTGAACATGTGATTCAGTGATGGAAGTGTGACCGTGAGGATGTGAGGGCTCCATTGAGCCATGCAAACTTGTCGAGGCCGAAAGCTAGCTTAATTGCCAACTTGGTTACAAGTGGGTTGTAACCAGAATTGCATGAGTCCACTTGACTCATTTTGCTCTTATTTTTTGGCTTGTTCTTCCTTGATCGAGACTTACTTTCCCTTGTGTTCTTGAGTTGCTCTTGAGCTCATCAAATTGGTCTCGGATAAGGGAGGCATTTGGAGCTTGAATGAAGAGGCAAGCTTGAAGGCCTTAGTTTCGGCACTAAACCAATCAAATTTGAGCTTTGGACTTGAAGAATCAAGGAAAGGCCGAGACATTTCAAGCTAGGGTTTGAGGTAATTTTGTGTTTTTCCTTGATTACATGGTAGATGTTCCTTGAACCAGGATTGTTGATGCCTAAATGGTTATGTGTTAGGCTAAATTGGTTGAGGAACATTTCGGTTGATAGTTGAGCACTGACCGAGAGAAAACAAGCTTGGAATTTGAGGTAGGGTTCACTAAATTACTTGATTGGTTGGTAGTATACCATGATTCAAGTGTTTAAAGTAGCTAAGTGATGGTTAAATTTGCTAAATGACCTTAGTTACTTGATGGGCTATTGAGATTGTTTCGGTTATGGTTTTTAATTAGCTAATTGACTATGGACATGTGCTAGAAATGCTAGTGAATGTGGCCATTTTGCTAGACATTTCGAAGCTCTAGTGGAAGTGGAGTTTGTGGTGAAGTTTTGTGTGCAAAAATGCACAATGGCACATGTTATGGTACTTGGCTGAATGGTCATTGTGGTATGTGTGTGTGTTCTCATTGTGTGCTTGAGTGATTCTTTGTGCTTGCTAACCATTTACTTATTATTGTGGCTTATATGTCTCAGGTTTGTTCGCATGGATAGATATATGTTGTGTTTTTTGTTGTCTTTGTGTCTTATTTTGCAGGTTATTTTGAGCAAATGGAGGTTAAGCCTTGAGTTGTGTACTCGACTTAACTAAAAAGACTCTTCAATGAGTTGGTATTGAAAGTGAACTCTACTAACTATTTATACTCATTGCCCATTATATTGTTTTTCAATAAAGGATATTCGACCTGGGTAGTATTGATTGAGTTTGTGCTAGTGTGTTGTGCTAGCTTGCTTGTTTGCCAAGGTATGTGCCAATGTGTGCTTGGCTTGATCTTTTTGTGCATTACAAGTCTTATTTTGAAAGTTGGTCGAGACTTATGTGTTAAGTTGTGCAGGCTTGTAGAGTTAGGGCTTGTCTAGGTGGGCAGCTATAGATATGTGGACACTTGCTCTGATCATAGTTTTCACTTTTATGACCATGAACATGGCCATAGGTTTGGTTCTGCAGTGTGTCTTGTTGTATGGCATACTTAAGGTTCTGTTTGAGCACTAGGTGCTTTGCGTTGTAACATAACTTGGTATTGAAGACTTTGGAATCATGACATGTAGCCATGTATGTGTACTACTTTTGTTGTACATGGTTATGTAGTCTCGATTGCGTAGTTATTTTGTGGTACATGGAGTACCTATGTAGGCCAAGTTATGTTTGCACTTTTGGAAGGGTCTTGGACCTGTATTTGATGAATGCTTATGTGCTTATATATGTTCTGGCATGAATAAGATGTATGTTCATCTTGTGAACCTTCTTTGTTCTTTTATGGCCGAGAGGAACATGTGCATTCAATCATGAGTTTTCAAATCAAATAATACATTGGGCTTCTTGGTTTCCATTCTAACATAGGACACTTGATTGCACACAAGTTAGTCACTTAAAGCTCATTAAGTGCTTGCCTTGCTTGTCATGCAAGTAATCTATTAAAGCCTTGCTTGTTCTGCAAGTTAGTGGTATTGGGCCTTACTTCTGCTGCAAGTAACTATTTCGGTTCTATCCATAAGCCTCCTGGGCCACCTCCCAGGCCAATACCTTAAGAAAATAAGACTTACGATTCAGAAACAATTGTTGGCCGAAATGAAAAGTTAGAAAATGAACCTTAGTTGGGTGCTTATGTTATAGAGTGTTGGGCCAAGGCCTGTGTGAGGTGTGATAGTAGGTTTCCAAGCATGGCACCCTGAAGTCACTAGGCATGGGTGCCTCCACCCCTTCCCGTACAAACGGTGACTCTTCTTCGGTATAAGCATCGGACAATCTTGTGCACATTTGTTTTTGGGAGATCTATCTCTCAACCTTTTCCAGTCTTCCAAGGATCTTTTCCATGAGGGTAGCCGTGTTAGCTTCCCCCTGTTGCCTAGTGGTCGTCGGCAATGGCAAACTTTTTCTCCTCTTCAGAGAGTAACTTCTGCGTTGAGGAGACTGGGACCTTCGGTATTGGGACAGACTCCTCCGATGAGAGGTCCTAGTTTTTTTTTGGGCCCCTTCTTTCGTGGGTCATACCCTAGGGGGCGCGTCCTCTATCGAAAATGTGTCATGAGAGCCCTTACTCCTGTAACTCTGGTGGGTGGCCCCCGGGCTCTTCTCCCGGCACGTTGCCGAGGGGGAGGTCCTTCGGACCGAAGTAGCCTGTGGCCACCTCTGGTCAAGTTGCTGGGTCATTTCAGCAACAATAAAGCGCTGGAAGTCTCGTAAGAAGCCCATCGTCACTGTTAGAGGCCGGTCGTCTTCCGGCACAGAAGTTTCTGCAGTGGGCTACTGGGTCATCGGCTGAGCCTCTAGCGCAGAGGTGGACTTCGGGAGCCCCTTGTCTTTTGAACACCGAGTCTCTACGATGGCGACCTCGGAAAGGGTTCCCACAGACGGCACCAAATGATGCCCTTCTGCATCTTCGTCGTGAAACATGGTGAGCCTGGAGCAGCAACTTCCAGTGAGGGGACGCCTGGATGAGGGGCCTTGCTGGGAGAGACTGCCTGAAACGCTCAAAGAACGAGGGTTAGGAGGTCCCCAGAATGTTTTTCTGGGGGAGGAGCCTCCGATGCCCAAGTCAGTGTTTGGAAAGGGATAATGAGTAAGGAGTGGAGAGATTTTTCCCCTTGGAGTCGGATCCCCTTATCTGGGGAGTTTCCCGAATATTTATAGGGAGGTGTCTAGGAGAAGTTCCTTTGCCACAGCCGGCCCAGATCGTGACACGTGTTCGGTCGGATGTGGTCCGTACCTTCGGGAGTGGGGGGGCCCTCTAGCCGGCCATAGGCCGCCTGGTCAGGAGCATAGGGTGGCATGCTAGAGTGTGTCCGAGGGCGGCATGTCGGGGCCGTACGAGGGTGGTGTGTCAGAGAATGTCCGAGGGCGGCGTGTCGGGGCTGTATGAGTACGGTGTGTTAGAGACTCCTCAGCCATTCCGTCGTACACCAGTGTGGCCTTTCCGGGGGAGTGAACTCCTTCGGAGTACAGAGCTCCGTCGGGGAGGTGAGCTCCTTTGGAGGGAGGTCCCTTGAGGCTCCTTCAGTTGGGCTCTCCAGAGGTCAGGCTCGGGTTCCTAATGATGGCACTTCGTGAGTGCGATCAAGAGGCTGGCCCAAAGAGTATCCGAAGGTGGTTTTTGGGCACGCGAGGTTGGCGCGAGGTCTTCCTCGGGAAGGGTGGTGATCCCTTCTGCCCGAAGTCGCCCCCATGGGTTTCCTGAGAGTAGCACCTATCTGACCTGTCTGAGGGTGCTGAGGCCCTCCCTTTGGCCAGGGCTTCGTCGTGTCTATTTCGACCGGAGGTGGTGCGCTGGCCAAGTGTGGTGCGCACATGTAAAGTCTTTCAGGGGGCGATAGCCCTTCGGCTATCAAGAGTCTACCAATTGGTATATTGGTAGCAGAGGGTAAGAGTCGTCCAGGCAGGCGTTCTTTATGTTTTAGAAGTTGATACACATTTGAAGTTTATCGCTCCTCTCCTTTGTCGCAACAACTACATTGCTTAGCCATTCGGGGTACTTGACATTCCTTATTATTCCCGCCATCATTAGCTATTGGACTTTGATTTTAATGAAGTTGTTCTTATGCACTGAGAGGCTACATTTTTTCTACCGAATAGGCTTTGCCTCCAGAGATGCTTTAAGACAATGTTGGATTATACTCGGGTCCACCCCAGGCATATCACTCGGAGAGTAAGCGAACAAATCTTTGTTAATTAACAAAAGGGATACAAGCCTCTCCTTGTCACCTGCGGCCAGTTTTTTCCCCATTCGGGTATTTCAGACCGGGACAAGCTTTACATCTTCTGTTTCTATTTTCTAAGAGTCATTTTTTTCTCCTCCAATTACCTCTTCACTAACCATTCTTTTTTCTCCTGAAGTCCGTGCGTGAACTTTTATTGGGCTTTGTCTTGCCTTCATGAAGACTTTCCTTACTTTGGCCTGATTAATGAATATTTCCATGTCTCCTTCCTTTGCGTCAAACGTGACCATTAGGTACTTCACATCTGGGCGAATATGAAGATTTCCTTATGTCTACCTTCTGGGGATGGCGTTATATCAAGAAGGGACATCTATGACGGTGAACCTTGTCATTGTGGAGCCAAAGAGCTCTTTCTTGTTCTAAACCGAAGTTCCCCTTACCATCAAAAGTAGATCGATCCACCCGAGCACAAGGAGTTCGAAGGGGCCTACACCGAAGGTAGGGGAGGTAATGGGTTTGAGATCACTCTTGGAGATGCCCAACTATGGCAACAAGTAGGAGACCAGAATGTCGGCATTGGAGCCATCATCGATGAGTACTCTTTTGACATCCGAGTTCCCTATCCTTGCCATGATTAGGAGGGGCTCATCATGAGGGAACTTCATGATAGACCCATCTTTTCGAACAAGCTTATTTGATGGGTTTATGAACTCCATCATCGAGATTTCCCAGACATTCATTTTCATCTCGGCCGAGGGTCTCCTAGTGGTGATTGTTTTAATCATTCCAACTGGAGGTGGTGGATGCTTTTTGGTACTTCAGTTCTGACGTTGATCGGAGTCATAGTCCTCATTTTCTCCTTTCCTCCCTTCTTCCCTTCATCCCTTGGGGGACAGCATTCATAGGTAGCAATGAAGTTACCTCTGCTTCATTAAAGATTCAATGTACTTTCTCAGTTGGAAGCAGTCTTCAGTGTCGTGCCCGTGGTCTCAGTGGAACATGCAGAACTTTCTAATGTTCTTTCTGTTTTCTGAGGTCATGGCCTTCGGTGTCTGAATCAAAGTTCCTTCTCTCTCCAAGGCCATCAATATGTTTATCCTTGTAGTGTTCAAGGGAATGAATGACATCGGTTTCTTCCCCATTTGTTTTTGAGGTGTACCCCCACCCTCGGTTGGATACCGAGGTTGGTGAGTCTGACCCTCGGAGTGATTGTGATCAGACTTCGTCCCTCCCATCCTCAGTTCTTCAGCCATCATGTGCTGTTCTACCCTTTTATGGAATTCTCTGAGGGTGTTAGGGGGATCTTTGAAGAACTCGTAGAAGCATTATGAATCTTTCATAAGTCCCCTGATCATGGCCAGGATGCAGATTTTGGGGCGGAAGTCGGGCACACTCAAGGCTTCTCGGTGTCAGCCTACTTCTGATGAATTGTTAGGTTAATGGGGCGAATAACTCCTGGAAGCCCATTATGGTTCCGGGAGCTAGGGAGTTATACCATGCAGTTGCCGGCCCTGAAAGGGTGACTTCGAAGCACTTGCAGAGGGTGGTGTCATCAGCACTGTGCAACACCATGCTGCACCTATATTTTGTCAAATGAGCTTGGGGGTCGCTGCAGCCATCATACATTTCTAAGCGCGGCACTCGGAAGTCACTTGGCATAGGTGCTTCTACTACTGCACGGATAAAGGGTGACTTTTCTCAGGTGAAGGTCTCCGACAACCTTGACCAGATAGGTTTTTGAGAAATCTGTTCTCCACCTTCTCCAACCTTTTTACAATCTTCTCCATGAGGGTGGATATACTATCTTCTCCCCGTTGCCTTGTTACCCACTCCGGGGTAGTCCAGTTATGGTGCCAAAACTGTGCATTTAAACTCCCAGGATTGGTAATGTTCTATAGGCCATCAGAACACTACCCTTAGTGTGCATACCCAAGTGGCCCTCTTGGGCACTATGTAAATACAAGCATATTGGTCCAACCATCACACACATATTCACATTTCATGCACACCATGTCAGCAAAGAAGGAAAACACTAGCACAAGTCTTAGTTTTGGCTTCCACACATTAGGCAACCTTGTTAAGTTCTAGTGGCCAGCTACTGCACCTGTAACTTCGACTACTAAACTGTATCATTCTAGCCTCATACCCCCCTGTTTTATTTGCCCCATTATGAATTAGAGACTTAGAGAAAACCAAGGAATTTTTTTTTACATCAATAGCCCACCTATGGACCAAGTTATGGATTTTTGAAGTTGGTTACAAAATTCTGACCAAATGAACAGTAACTCATCCAATTTTACAACGTCATATCTTTGACTACAAGGATCCAAATCCAGAAATTCCAAATTTCAGTTAAACCTCCAGATGTTATCTAGGTGTGGTCAAAATTTCATACTAATATTCATTCTACACAGGGAGATATTAAACTTTAGGGACATTGTCGAAATTTTGGCAACTTTTGGACCATTTTGCCCATACAATTTTTCCAAACCATGCAAACACTTCATTCACAAGGGGAAAGCCCTCCAAGGCTATCCCATACATGTCCAATAAACATAGGAATTACATTACCTTTCTTTTAAAAACTTTATCTGGTCAAAACAGAATTTACAATTAAGCAGCCCATCATTCACACTTACGCAGCTTTGCACCACATCACTTACATAGCCAAAACATTACTCAAATGTTTACATACTTGTCTCATCTTACATACACTACATGTACATGCATACATTCACTAAAATATGGTCTTAACTCAGCTAAATACACACCCTAAGTTACAGGAGTTCCTGAGACACAATGGACTCCAAAAACAGGATGCCGGACAGCTGCTGCACAACACAATAAGTACCACCATTAAAAATACCAAATGTGCTCCTAAAATCACCAAACTTTCCAGATCACAAATAGACATATGGAAGTTCATGTACCTGAAATTTCAGATCAAAAATCGAACCACAAAGATTAGTTTGAAGGTGATCTTTCAGCTGGACCTGAAATGACAGAATTGAGGGGAGTAGGTTTCATTGAGAAACTTAGTAAGGGTAACACTTGGTTTCTTAAGGTAATGTGATCCACATTAAAACCTGAATCCAAAGACACTAAAAAAAAAACCACAATGCATATATTCAAGATATAGCAACCAAATGCAGCAGCCAAACACAAACAACAAACACATGAAATGTGGCAGCAACATATACCATAGGTTAGTCCATAAACCACATAATAAACATAACCAAATCACTATGGCAGCCCTCCTCAAGCTAATGCTTGGTCTTAGGAGGATTTTAACAGTAGTTAGTACTAACTTTGGGCTCTAGAAACCCTCATTTCACTGCCACCTTTGTGCACTTGACAATAGGTCACAAAACCTTCAATAAGTGCACTCCCCTCAATAAGCTTGGTTCATCAAGCTCATGGCTCTCTTCCAAGCTTAGCCATAGCTCCATGGATGTTTGAAAATACCAAAAACAACCCATGAGAGCAATAGATCCCTTACTTCACTGCCATCTTTGTGCACTTCACACTAGGTCACAAAACCTTCAATAAGTGCACTCCCCTGACTAAGCTTGGTTCATCAAGCTCATGGCTCTCTTCCAAGCTTAGCCCTAGCTCCATGGATGCTTGAAAATACAGTAAACAATCCATGAGAGCAAGAGAACTCTTACCTTGATGGGTATGCTGAAATTGGAGCATGATCCTAGGTGCACTCAAGTCTTAGCACCACATAGCTTCCAATTGCCCTTTCTTGCTTTCTTTTGCCTTCAATTTCAATCCATTGCAAGTTTGATGGTGTGGTGGCTATGGAGGAAGTATGGCTGTGTTCTTGGGCTGGGGGAGGACGAAAATGAGATAGGGATAAGTGATTTGGCCACTTAAATGGCCTTAAATGAGCTTAAGGCCACAAAACACACTTAACAAGCTTAACCTTGCTTTATGTCATTTTCTTTCTGACTACTTATGGTTTTTTTGTCTTAAACTCATTGGTACACATGTGCCCAACATTTTTGACTAATTATCAAGTCATGGCTGCCTCCACCATGGTGGGATAACCCCACAATTCTGCCCTTAGACTTAAGTCAAAAGCTTGAACACCTTAAGGTTTACACTAGGACATTTAGGTCCTTATTGCCTTTAGTGTTTCCTTTGTCCAAACTTGTCTTCCATGAGTAATTTGGTCCTCGAACAGCACTTTCGTACCATTCATATCCTTCCCATAACTCTCCAAGTCTCTTTCTTGAGAGTTTTGCAATTGAGTACCCGAATTTCCAAAACCTTATAAAAAAGTCCATAGGTTGCTTGACAAACAAGCAATGCATAAGGCTTTTCTTGGGGGCCAAGTTACCAACTTCGAACACTTTTAAGGAGGTCATTGGGTATGTCAAATATCATGTGGAGGGATTTGTATGATCAAGATGGGATTTGTCCCTCCTATGTAACGGGAGTCATATCTTCAGGCCCCTTGCTAGAGTGAGACTTAGAAAATGCATGGCCATGCTAGGATGAGTTGATATACGATATCAATGTCATCAGTTTAAGTTGGTCTAATCGGTAATCAAGAAACCAAAGATTGGGCTATACGAGAGTGACACATTCCATGTCTCGTGCTTGGTCTTGATATCTTGGACAAAGGGACAATAAGCATATATCGATGATGATCATAAAGGTTTAGTCAAATCACCGACAATCTTGTCACTTGGGTAGCAATGATGTGTTGCTAGACGCCGTTCATTGCTTATGATCATAAATGTGATTTATGATCTTTGCCAATATGGTAAGAGCCTATTGGGTCACACACATAGATCTATTTGGATCATTAAAGTGCATGAGCTAATAATTTGGGTTTTGGTTTCACAATAATTTCATATTAATAATGAGCCCAATAGTTGAGCCATTATTAAGCCCGAAATTAAAGCCTGATTGGATTAGGGCTTTGAAACCCATTAGGCCTAGAAGTTGAGTCTCACTATAAATACAACTTTTAGTGAGAAATTCGCAAGTCTCCTTGCCCTAGCCTCCCAAAAGGACAGCCGCACTCTTCTCTTGTAATTCCTTGGAGGACGCAAGCTAGCATTGTGAGCACAAGAGAAACACATCTGTCAGGACGTGGTGGAAGCGTGGTGATCCTGAGAGGCTCGTGTGGATACCGTAGAGAGCTTGAACACGTCAACTGTTTAGGTTTTGTGATTCGACTCTATAGTTGAGTGAGAGATCTCAACTAAAAATTAGGTATGAAAATTTTTGAACACCCGGTTTACCCCATTTCACTTAGATCCTGGAGGGTTTCGGTTAAATTCTGCTGCGCTGTTTGGCTCCTGAAACCCAACAGTCGGGTACTAGCAGAAAGTGCCCTTCCCCTGGTAGGTGGTTGTGACCACCTTTGGTTAAGCTGTTGAGTCATTTTGGCCATAATAGAGCATTGAAAATCTCACAAAAAGCTCATCGTGACTGTTAAAGGATGTTCATCCTCAAGCAATGAAGTCTCAACTGTAGGTTGTTCAGCCATTGTTTGAGCTTCCAGCATGGACTAGTACTTCGGGAGTCCCTTGTCCATAGAACGTCGGGTCTCAACAATGGCGGCCTGAGAATGAGTTCCCACAGATGGCAGAAAATAATGCTCGATGGCATCCTCGTTGTACGACATGCTGGCTTGAAGGAGAGACTTCCGGTGTGAGGATGTCTGAAACACTTAGAAGAATAATGGTTAGGAGCTCCCCGTAGTGTGTTTCCAGGGGAGAAGCCTCCGACACCCAAGTCAGTATTTGAGAGTGGAAGTAAGGACCAGAGAACAAAAAGGAAAGAGTGTCTCACTTGTTCTTACCAAGGTCCCTCCCAAGTATTTATAGGAGGGCGGAGGGAAGAGGCCGTTTGATAGTTGGCCCAGATCATGACATGTGTTTGGTCAGATCTGATCTGTACTTTTGAAGGTGGGCATCTCCAGCTGGCTGTAGGCCGTTCTAGCCAAAAGGCAGGGGACTGTGCAAGGTCTCTGTGTTAGAGGCTCCCTAACAATTTTTTTCGTATCTTTGTAAGACCCCTTCGAGGAGAGACTTTCCTCCGAGGGCTATTGGGGAAGGCCCTTCAACGAAGTGGGTAACCTTCGAGAGACTTTTGGCTAGCAGAGGATGTAGGATCTAATTTTCTGAGGTCGATATCTTCGTAAATCAGAGGGTGGTGAAACACACCTTTTCTCAAAGTTGGTCAGTTTACCTTTGTGAGGGTGCTGTTGATGGTCCCCCGAGGTCAAGGCTAAGCCAACACCGAAGGTGGTTTCTGAATAGCTGATCAAGAGATCTTGAGGGCCATAGCCCTTCAGCTATTAATTACAATAATACATAACGACTAGCTTATGTGGAGACTAATATGAGATTTGTAGTCTACATATGGGTACAAGTTAAAGAACTTGTTACTTGACAGACCCACCATGAGAACACTGCATGGATCGTTATATGAGTGTCATAGGTGATTCTCATAGTGATCATGGTATATGTTGTCCTTTAACCTAAGATCATCAAGGTTGCCTACATGTGAGTCACATATTTTAATACTTCCCTTTTGTTGCTCGTAATTGAGTAAACTTGAAGGAGGTCATTAGGTATGTCACATATCATGCGGAGGGTTTTGTATGATCAAGATGGGATTTGTCCCTCCTATGTAATAGGAGTGATATCTTTGGACCCCTTAACAGAGTAAGACTTAGGAAATGCATGTCCCTACTTGGCTGAGCTTATATATGATATCAATGTCATTAGCTTAAGTAGTCTACTCGGTGATGAAGAAATCAAAGATTGGGCTGTACGAGAGTGACACATTCCATGTCTTATGCCTAGTCTTGATATCTTGGACAAAGGGATAATGGCATATATGGCTAATGATCATAAAGGTTTAGTTGAGTTACTGACAATCTTGTCACTTAAGTAGCAATGATGTGTTGCTAGACACCACTCGTTACTTATGATCATAAATGTGATTTACGATCATTGCCAATGTGGTAAGAGCCTATTGGGTCACACACATAGAGCTATTTCGATTATTAGAGTGCATGGGCTAATTATTTGGTTTATGGTTTCATAATAATTTCATATTAATAATGGCCCCAAAAGTTGAGCCATTATTAAACTTGAAATTAAAGCCTAATTGGATTAGGGCTTTGAAACCCATTAGGCCTAGAAGTTAAGTCTCACTATAATTACAAATTTTAGTGAGAAATTCACAACTTTGCCCTGGCCTCCCAAAATGAGACAGCCATACTCTTCTCTTTCAATTCCTTGGACGACATAAGGTAGCACTGCAAGCACAAAAGAAATGCATTTGCTGGGATGTCATAAAAGCATGGTGATTCTGAAAAGCTCATATGGATACCATAAACAGCTTGGACACATCAGCTGTTCAGGTTTTTGTGATTTGATTCTATAGTTGGGTGAGTGATCTAAAGAAAAGTTAGGTATGAAAAATTTTGAACACCCAGTTTATCCCGTTTCACTTGGATACTTAAGGGTTTTGATTAAATTCTACTATGCTTGTTTGGCTCACAAAACCCTACACTTAAGACTTCACTCACATACTGTTGTTGAAAGACTTGGAATAATTCAGCCCACCTCATTGACCTTTTCATTGCAAACGGCTTCCTCTGATTCTTATCTTGATAAGTCCTTTGCACAACTTGCAACCAGAGCTCTGTATTCTCCTCAAGTCTAAAAGTTGCTAGAAGTACCTTTTGTGTAGAGGATACTTCCATTCCTTCAAATATCTTCTCTACCTGGTAGACCCAAAATTCAGTTTTCTCTTGTTCATAACAACCCTTGAAAATAGGATGTTTTAACGCCAGGAATCCTTCCAACAGGCCATCTCTAAGTCCATCTCTTCTTTGTGTTCCTCCTCTTGCTTTTGTATTTTGTGTTCCACCTCTTGGTGGCTCTACACTGGTTGTAACTTCGGTAAGAGGCTCAGTCCTTCTTGGAGCGATATAAGTGTCCAGTTCTTCCACATCTAGACTCTCCTCTACTTTAGCTCAAGTTTCTTGTCTTACTTCTGATTTCACACTCCTGGTTCTTAGGTACGTCCTCCCTTCATCACCTTCTTGTTCATCTTCATCTCCTCAATTCCTACTTGCTTACTCATAATTCCTTAGCTCTTTACTAGGCCTTCTACCTATTTTTCCTTCACTGTCTCTGTTTTCTTCTACTCTAGTTTGCTCTAGGTTTTCCCTGTGCCCGGGCTTGACCCCTAGCCAAGGCTTGCATACGCACCACCAATTGAGCTATGGTGGCCCGCATTGTTTCCATAATCTATTCCATTTTTTCTTGCCTACCCTTGCTAGGTCTAGGTACATTTACCCTAGCATTAGGCCCCTCAGCCAAATTAGGTTCTAATATATCTTGTTGTCTCTTAGCTCAATTTTTGGTTATCCATCCCTATGATGGATTATTCTGCTCTCATCTTGTTCAAGGATTTCTCTATCTTGCCTCAGGTTTTTATCCTACACCATAGTTCACATATACACATATATGCTTAGTAAGTACAAGTCTATATAAACTTAAGTGGGAACAAGTCTAGACAGGCCCTTATAACTTATCCTCAGCCTCAGATACTAACAAAGTTGTCACACCCTACACAGACGCCAGCTAGTGCACATATAGAGCTACCCTATAGTGCTACCTAAAAACACCAAATCTTAAGTTTCTTAAGTGCACCCATAATGGCTTATAATTAGGTTTAACACTCAGCCAAGTTTATTAAGTAAGCATACATGCTCTACTCATAAGGCTAAGGCAGTGGGAGGCACCCTAGGATTTTACCATTTAAATGTCCAAAATCATTACTTGCACCACAAGCCAATATTCCAATTTCTTCTAGTAAAGTGTGTCATGTGTGCTCATCAAGTGTGGCATCATAATGCATGGCAACCAAGAAGCCTAATGCAATAGGAGTTTGAAATCATAAGTTTTTCCACGTCCTATGCCTAACAATACCAAAAGAGGTTTAGCATAAATATGGTTCATAACCAAGAGTACACATAACTTCACATCACAAGCTTAGTCTTCTATTCATAAAACATACTCAAGTTTAGCAAGCCAATTAAGGCTACACATACAAAATATACACCATACTAGCGCTTAGGTCCTTGGAACACCACCAAGAGCACTCAAACTCCAAAACACAACATAGTTAAGAATTGCACGCCCATATACTTATAAGTACCTTATAGCTACTTTGAACATGTAGTACAAGATCATAGCTTGCAAAAAGAGTCCTACAACTAGACTTTGGATCAAAAGAGCAAGCCATAATAGTAGAGCGCATGAGCACACATCCATGTTTCTAGACTGGTCCCATAGTCTACATATAAGTCTGCAAAAACTCAAACACATGCGTTGCTTGATTATACAAGCCTTGTACTATGTACTTATTGAGCAACTCTCAATTTTAGTACATACCTTAGTACAACCAATTACTAACTTAGCACACAAGCTATTCCAGTTCAAATTCATTTCCTAAAAACATATAAATACGGGGCATGAGTTATACAACTCAGTAAGGAATTCACACAGCTCCATGGAGCTTACTTAGTTAAGTCTAAAGATTAACCTCCCACCTTTAAATTTCACCTCCGAGAAAGACATGAAAACACAAAATACATGTACATACAAGCATATATACATATACCCCTAACTAGTAAAGGTCAGCACTCGCAAACAAGGCATCGAAGCACACAACTGTAACACACCACACCCATTGTTCATTATCTTAGCAAAGAGCCAAACTAGCAAGTACTCATAATTCCATTTCAAGTTCACATTTCCATCAAACTTCCCATCCCCCTAAAGCTCCAAGTCCATTCACAGGTTGGCCTACCTATGTAGAACTTTAGTACTTGCCTTTGGTACCTACCTAGAAACTATACCATATATACCCGAAGGTAGAACATAGCCCCTATGACATTTTATGCTCATCCAGCTCAATCTACTATCACTTAGAAGCCAAATACCTACTTGAACATGGAACAATACCAAAATCAAGTGTAGTGAATCCTTAATAATTTATTCTATCAAGCTTTCGGCTAAGCATTAATCTTCAATGTCAAGCTTTGAGTTCAAGCTTCCTTGGTTTCCTATGGGCAAAATCACCAATTATGAGCCTAATTTTCAATCTAAGCTCAAAGTATCAAGAATTTGCAATGGCTGGCCGAGATCCCAACTCTCCTTCACTAAGAACACATGGATTAACCTTAAATGGGATCCTTTGACCGGTTTAGACAGTCGGTCGAGTAGTGGAGCCATGCAAAAATTGGCTAGGTGCCACATGTGCATGAAATGGGCGCAATTGCCCTTCTTAATATTGCTCTTTCTCTGCACGGCACATATAAGCCCCTCCATAAACCTTTATATCATTATTACCACCAAAATATATGTTCTTTTTTGCCCTCAATCTGTGTTTTTTGACGTCACTAACTCACATCATTTTGCATGCACAATACACACCCGACAAGCCACGGGCAAGCCTACTCATGATGCTACCCATTTGTTCTCTTGAGCCTCTTTAGCCATAATACATTAATCTTCCCTTTAGCTTTATTATTGTTATCCTTGATCACATACTAAGGTGAGGGTCATAAAATCCTCTCTTTTTGCTACCCACTCTAGGGTAGTCCAGTGGTGGTGCCAAAACTATGCATTTAGACTCCTAAGATCGGTAATGTTCTATAGGCCATCAGAACACTACCCTTAACATGCATGCCCAAGTGGCTTTCTTGGGCACTATGTAAACACATGCTTATTGGTCCAAACATCACACACATATTCATATTTCATGCACACCATGGTAGAAAGGAAGGAAAACACTAGCACAAGTCTTAATCTTGGCTACCACACATTAGGCAATCTTATTAAGTTTTAGTGACCAGCCACTGCACCTGTAACTTCCACTAACAAACTATATCATTCTAGCAATATACCCCCTATTTTATTTGCTCCATTATCAAGTAGGGACTTAGAGGAAACCAAGGAATTCTGTTTTACATCAATATCCCACCCATGGACCAAGTTATAGATTTTTTAATTTGATTACAAAATTCTGACCAAATGAACAGTAACCTAGCCAACTTTGCAACGTCATATCTTTGGCTACAGGGTTCCAAATTCTAGTTCAAACTCTAGATGTTCTCTAGGTGTGGTCACAATTTCATACCAAGATTCCTTCTACACAGGGTGATATAGAACTTTAAGTGCAAAGTCAAAGTTCTAGTCACCTTATGACCATTTTGCCCATAAAAAATTTCTTAAGTCTGCAAACACTTCATTCACAAGGGGAAATCCCTCCAAGGCTACTCCATATATGTCCATTACACATAGGAAATACATTCCCTTGCATTTAACAACTTTATGTGCCCAGAACAGAATTTACAAGTAAGCAGCCCATTATTCACACTTAGGCAGCTTTGCACCACATCACTTACATAGCCAAAACATTACTCAAATGTTCACATACTTGTCTCATTTTTCATACACTACATGTACATGCATACATGCACTATCCAATGGTCTTAACTCAGCTAAATATGCGCCCTAAGTTACAGGAGTGCCTGAAATGCAATGGACTCTAGAAACAGGACGCTGGACAGCTGCCGCACAACACAATAAGTACCATCATTAAAAATACCAAATGTGCTCCTAAAATCACCAAACTTTCCAGATCATAACTAGACACATGGAAGCTCATGTACCTAAAATTTCATAGAGAAATTCAAATGAAAACTATCAATCCAAATGCTCTCCTTTAGGTGCTCCTAAAATGGACAAAAAGGGGGTAAGTTTCTTGAATGAAACTTAGTAAGGGCTTATCAATAAAATCTTCAATCTTCAGCCATATACCTGAAATCCAAAGACACTAAAACACAAAAATATAGTACAAACACATAAATATACACATCCAAATGCACAAATAGACACAGCATCAAACATATGAAATGCTGGCAGCAATAACACATTAAGGTTAGTCCATAATCATTCAATAAAACAAGAATATATCACTTTAGAAACACTATGGCAGCCCTTCTCAAGCTTTTCCTTGGACTTAGGAGTCTTTTAGGTCTTAGTTAGTACTAACTTGGGCTCTAGAAACCCTTCTTTCTTACTACCATCTTTAGTATGGTAACACTAAGGCCGAAACCTTGCCATGCTTCTTTCCCCTTAACCCATACTTGGTTCAGTGAGCTTTTTGCTCTATTTTAAGCATGGTCTTAGCTTAATGGATATTTGGAAATATAGTAAACAATCTAAGAAACTTTAGAAAACCCTTAATCGCACTGCAATAACAGAGCACCAAAGCTGTAGGGCCGTAACCCTTGGTACGATTTCCCCCTTAACCTAATCTTGGTTCATCAAGCTCTTCGCTCTCTTCCAAGCTTAGGGTCTTAGCTTCATGGATGTTTGGGAATTAGTATTAAACAATAAACAACCATGAAACCTAGATAGTACCCTTACCTTTTTCTGGAAATCAAATAAACCTTTTGTAAACCCAAAAACTAAGGGTTTTTCTTGTTCTTGGTGCATCCGATTGCTTTCCTGTGTGATTTCTTTAGAGCTTGTGCTGGCTATGGAAGCTTATGCAGGAGATTAGAAATAGGTTGTGCCTAGTAGGGGGCAAAAATGGCCAAGCAATGGCAAGAAATCAAGATATTTTACTTGCCTTGATTAGTTTAACCTTAATCCTCACTTAGGTCACTATAAGTATGTCTTGAGCAAAGACTTTTTAGCTAATCTTTAGCCCACCTTTTTGACTTCTTTAGCCCAACGTTTTGACCTTAGAACCTGGAAATAAAAGGCTGGGATAATGGTAGAAGTGGTCACCTTTAACTCTTGTCACAACTCATCCCATCCTTAAGTTATTTTTGTGAACAATTGTACACTTAGTTGTTCTAGATTCTTAAATAATAACTTTTGTTTCCTTTATGCAATTCAGCCTCCAAAATTTGTCTCTATACCATTCATATCCTTCCCATAACTCTCCAAAGTTCTTTTGTGAAAGTTTTACAATTGAGTACCCAACTTTCCAAAACCTTACAAAAAAGTCCATAGGTTGATTGACAAACAAGCAATCCTTAAGGCTTTTCTCGGGGGCCAAGTTACTAACTTGGAACACTTTTAAGGAGGTGTTGATCATGTCTTTTTGCCCCCACACTTCAATACTATGGTGAGAATTACACAATGTAATGGTTTTTAGCCATTATGACACACTTGTAATTCTTCCATTTTTTTTGTGAGGTGGTAACAATCCTCCCCCACTTAAAAATTTTGGTCCTCCAAAATAACCTTTAGCTTCGGGTATTCTTCAAGATACATTTGCATAAGGTCTTTTTCAGTTTCACAGGTTGCTTTTCCTTCAGAGTGGTGTGACCACTGAACTTTAACCATGGGAATAAGTTTGTTTCTTAACCTTCGGGTATCCTTGGCTAAGATAGCTATAGGTTTATCTTTATATGTCAAGTTGGGTTCCAATTGTATGTCTTCCACTAAAATATCATGCTTTGTGTCCAATAGACACTTCTTAAGCATACTGATGTGAAAAACATTATGAACACTTTAACTGCTTGGTAGTAGAGCTAACCTGTATACTACCTTGCTAACTCTATCCAAGATCTCATGAGGACCTATGTATCTTGCAGCTAACTTGGTCTTTTAGGCATATAGATTAGGCCCTTGAAGTACAGTAATCCTTGCTTGTAGGCATATGATTAATACAAGGAACCTTTTTCCTCTCCTGATATCTTTTCACATTTCTCAGTCCACTCAAACCTTTGACCCTTCTTGGTCAGAAGAGTAAAAACTGAGGCAATCACGGAAAAGCCTGATACAAATCTCCTGTAGTATCCAGCTAATCCTAGGAAACTTCTGACTTCCTTCAAATTCCTTGGTGTTTCCCACTCTTGCACTGCCTTGACCTTTTTCGGGTATGCCTTAAGGCCTTGTGCATCTATGATGTGTCATAGGAAAGACACTTCCCTTATCTAGAATTCAGAATTGGATAACTTGGCATAAAGCTGATCTTTCAATAGAGTCTTTAGGACAATCTTCAGATGATGTTCATGTTCATTTTCATCCTTAGAATACACTAGGATGTCTTCAATGAAGACAACCACAAATTTGTCCAGATGTGGTCTGAACACCCTATTCATCAAGTCCATGAAAGTAGCTGCGGCATTAGTCAAACCAAATGGCATGACTGTGTATTCATAATGCCCATATCTGGTCCTGAATGTAGTCTTAAGAAAATCTTCTTCCTTTACTCTCAATTGGAAGTATCCCAATCTTAAATCTATCTTGGAGAAGATCTTAGCTCGCTTGAGTTGATCAAACAGATCCTCAATCCTGGATACTTGTTCTTGATAATCACTACATTAAGCTTCCTATAGTCAATCCATAATCTCAAAGATCCATCCTTCTTTTTCACAAAGAGAACAGCAGCTCCCCATGGTGAAACACTAGGCCTTATGAACCCTTTTTCAAGAAGTTCATCAAGTTGTTTCTTGACCTCATTTGTCCCTGTGATTGGCAATCTATAGGGAAGTATGGATATTGGACTAGCTCCTGGTTACAACTTGATCTCAAACTCAATCTCCCTTAGTGGAGGAATACCTGGCACGTCTTTAGGAAAGACCAGTGGAGAGTCTCTCACTACAGGTATTCTGTCCACTTCATCATCACAGTGAAATTCATTCAATGCATAACAGTAATCATGCTCAGAAATTATAGGTGTCTCATCTATTACCTCTAGTTCCATGCCATGCATTTCATACACTAATTCCTTAGAATTCACTAATGCATGCACTTCACCATCAGGCAATGTGATTTGCATCTTAGTACAATCAATTCTTATGTTATGCATAGCAAGCCAATTCATACCCAGCACTAAATCATACTTAGGAATGTCCAACACTAGCAAATTGGTCATAACCTTAGTCTTTCCAACTACTAGCTCACAATCCTTAGCTAGGTCATTAGTCAAAAGCCATTGACTACCGGCTGTTTTCATTAAAGATATCTTAGGCATGGCTTCAGTAGGCAATTTCATGGCTTCAACAAAATTCCCAGCCACTATAGACATAGATGCACCAGTATCAAATAGAACACTAACAGACATACCATTAAGGTAAATGTTACCTCTTAGTGCTCTTCCCTACTCTGATGTCTTTAGCCTCTCCACTTGGAATACACTGACAGCTCTCTACACTGGAGGCCAAGGCACTGGAGGAACTGGCTCTGCTGTCCCTCCCTTGGTGCTCTGCCTCTAGGTCCTATCCCAATAGGCCTTACTGGACCTTGGTCTTCTGGCCTCCTTTGAGCCTGTGGCCAGTCTTTGATCCAATTCTCCATGGATCCACATCTTAGACACGCTTGGGTGTCAAAATAGCAAGGTTTCTTTCCATGAAACTTCTTGCATTTAGGGCACCTTAGGCCAGGGAACTTCCCCTTAACCTTGCCCTCACCACCAAGATGAGAACTCTTGGTAATTCCCTTGCCATGTGGTGGCTTCTTTTGCTTGCCTCCTGCCTGACTACTTTCTCCTGGTCCACTAGGAAAGTACTTAGCCTAATACTCATCTTGCTCTACTAATAGAGCTTTCTGCACTGCTTCATAGTATGTAACTGCTCCAAAAGGTCTAATAGCCTTTCTAATGTCTAACCTTAAGCCTTTGACAAATCTTTTGGCTTTCAATTCCTCCAGTCCATGATACTGAGGAGTATACCTCACCAACTGATTAAATTTGTGTTCATACTCTAGGACACTAAGATTGTCCTGCTTTAGAGATTCAAATTCAACTTGTTTCATATCCTTCGTAGCATCACTAATGTACTGCTCCTGGAATAGCTGTGTGAACTCTAGCCAGCCCATCTTAATATCTCTTCCTGGCCTTCTCCCCTTCTGGAAAGCATATCTATCTTTGGTGTTTCTCCACCATATCTCTGCACTGCTTACCAGATTATAGTTAACCAGTGACACTTTCTTGGGGAAGCTGAGTGGCATCCACTCAATCATTTTTAAAATGAAGATTAACCACTCCTTAACTCTCTCTAGCGTAGCTCTTCCATCAAACTATGGAGGTCTTAGGCCTTGGAACCTCTCCAACAGTCTGACTTCATCTACGCCTTCAAGATCCTCTAATCTGTGTCTCCTGGATCTTCTCTCATAGCCTTCCTCAATCTCATTCCTAGTGGAGAAATGGTCATAGATTGAGGGATTAGTCCTGGATACCTGACCAATCTCAGACCTTAGTCTTATTCCTCATGGATTTCTCCTATCTTCATCTTCCTCCTCAACGGTCACATCATTTGTATCTTTTAAGCTTCCAAAAGGAACATATTCAGATATGTTGCTAGTATCCTCCTTTAGTCACTATGGTGCATCCTAAACTAGCTCTACCAGAGCTATTTGGACTCCTTGCTGTTGTGCTTGAATAAGTTTTATAAAGTTTTCATTGATTAGAGCTAAGTTTCTTTGAAGCTCTAACGAAACCTGAGGCACTTCAGGGTTTGTACCCCTTGTTGTCTTTGATTCCCTCTATTCTGTCCATTTCTTTGTTGCCCAGGATTAGTAGGAGGCCTTCGGGGTGCTTCCCCTCGCCTTTCGGCAACCATCTTTACTTCCCGCATTGATGATTCATCATAGAGCACATATAAAGATCATAGGTATTTCAATGCTACTTGACACTAGCAGTTGACCAAACAGAGTTCATGTATGTAGGTGCATGCAATGCAACTATATGCTATGTACATCTATAAACGATGCTCTGCTACCAACTTCTGTTACCCACTCCGGGGCAGTCCAGTTATGGTTCCAAAACTGTGCATTTAGACTCCTAGGATTGGTAATGTCCTGTAGGCCATCAGAACACTACCCGTAGTGTGCATACCCTAGTGGCCCTCTTGGGCACTATGTAAACACAAGCATATTAGCCTAACCTTCACACACATATTCACATTTCATGCACACCATGGAAGCAAAGAAGGAAAACACTAGCACAAGTCTTCATCTTGGCTACCACACATTAGGCAATCTTATTAAGTTTTTGTGACCAGCCACTGCACCTATAACTTCCACTAATAAATTGTATCATTCTAGCCATGTACCCCCTATTTCATTTGCTCCATTGTCAAGTTGAGACATAAAGCAAACCAAAAAATTTTGTTTTACATCAATAACCCATCTATGGACCAGGTTATAGATTTTTGAAGTTGATTACAAAATTCTGACCAAATGAACAGTAACTTAACCAACTTTGCAACGTCATATCTTTCGCTACAGGGTTCCAAATTTAGAAATTCCAAATTTCAGTTCAAATCTAGATGTTTTCTAGGTGTGGAAAAAATTTCATACCAAGATTCCTTCTACATAGGGAGATATAGAACTTTAAGTGCAGAGTCGAAATTCTAGTCACTTTATGACCGTTTTGCCCATAAAAAATTTCGTAAGTGTGCAAACACTTCATTCACAAGGGAAAATTCCTCCAAGGCTACTCCATATATGTCCATTACACATAAGAAAAACATTCCCTTGCATTTAACAACTTTATGTGGCCAAAATAGAATTTACAAGTAAGCAGCCCATCATTCACACTCAGGCAGCTTTGCACCACATCACTTACATAGCCAAAACATTACTCAAATGTTCACATACTTGTCTCATTTTTCATACACTGCATGTACATGCATACATTCACTATCCAATGGTCTTAACTCAGTTAAATATTCACCCTAAGTCATAGGAGTGCCTGAAATGCAATGGACTCCAGAAATAGGACGCTGGATAGCTGCTGCACAACACAATAAGTACCACCATTAAAAATACCAAATGTGCTCCTAAAATCACCAAACTTTAAAGATCGTAACTAGACATATGGAAGTTCATGTACATAAAATTTCATAGAGAAATTCAAATGAAAACTATTACTCTGAATGTTCTCTTTTCAGGTGCTCTTGAAATGGACAAAAAGGGGGTAAGTTTCTTGAATGAAACTTAGTAAGGGCTTATCAATAAAATCATCAATCTTCAGCCATATAGGTGAAATACAAGGACACTAAAACAAAAAAATATAGTACAAACACACAAATATACACATCCAAATGCACAAACAGACACAGCGTCAAACATATGAAATGCTAGTAGCAAACCACATTAAGGTTAGTCCATAATCTTTCAATAAAATCACTTTAGAAACACTATGGCAGCCCGCCTCAAGCTTTTGCTTAGGCTTAGGAGTCTTTTAGGTCTTAGTACTAACTTGGGATCTAGAAACCCTTCTTTCTTGCTGCCATCTTTAGCATGGTAACACTAAGGCCGAAACCTTTCCATGCTTCTTTCCCCTTAACCCATACTTGGTTCATTTAGCTTTTTGCTCTCTTTCAAGCATGGTATTAGCTTAATGGATGTTTGGAAATATAGTGAACAATCTAAGAAACTTTAGAAAACCCTTAATTACACTGCAATAATAGAGCACCAAAGCTGTAGCACCAAAACCCTTGGTGCGATTTCCCCCTTAACCTAAACTTTGTTCATCAAGCTCGTCGCTCTGTTCCAAGCTTAGGGTCTTAGCTTCATGGATGTTTGGGAATCAATATTGAACAATAAACAGCCATGAAACCTAGATAAAACCCTTCCCTTTGGCTAAAAATCCAATAAACCTTTTGTAAACCCAAAAACTAGGGGTTTTTCTTGTTCTTGGTGCATCCTGTTGCTTTCCTTTGTGATTTCTTAAGAGCTTGAGCTATTGTTGCTATGGAGCTTATGTAGGAGATAAGAAATAGGTTGTGCCTGGTGGGGGGCAAAAATGGCCAAGAAATGGCAAGAAATCAAGATATTTTACCTTCCTTGATTTGTTTAACCTTAATCCTCACCTAGGACACTATAAGCATGTCTTAAGCAAAGACTTTTTGGCTAATCTTTAGCCCACCCTTTCAAATTTAGAACCTAGAAATAAAAGGCTCGGATAATGGTAGAAATGGTCACCTTTGATTCTTGTCAAAAATCATCCCATCCTTAAAGTTATTTTTGTGAACAATTGTACACTTAGTTGTCCTAGGTTCTTAAATAATAGCTTTTGTTTCCTTCATGCAATTCAACCTCCAAAATTTTTTTCCATACCATTCATATCCTTCCCATAACTCTCCAAAGTTCTTTTGTGAAAGTTTTTCAATTGAGTACCCAACTTTCAAAAACCTTACAAAAAAGTCCATAGATTACTTAACAAACAAGCAATCCTTAAGGCTTTTCTTGAGGGCCAAGTTACTAACATGGAACACTTTTAAGGAGGTGTTGATCATGCCTTTTTCCCTCCACACTTCAATCATTATGGTGAGAATTACACAATATAATGGTTTTTAGCCATTATGACACACTTGTAATTCTCCCATTTTTTTGGTGAGGTGGTAACACTTTTCCTCTCCTCTTCTTTTATTTCTTCGATTTTGGGCAACGACATCCGTAAGTAGTGTCAAAGTTTCCCTTGCTTAATCAGAGATTCAATGTACTTTCTTAGTTGGAAACAATCCTCGGGATCATGCCCATGGTCCCGATGAAATTAACTTAATTTCTTCATGTTCTTCTTGTTGTCTAAGGCCATGGCCTTCAGACACTAGATTGTGATTCCTTGCCTTTTCAGGGCCATCAGGATGTTTCTTCTTGTAAAGTTTATGGGCGTCAATAATACTGGCCGTTTCCCCATTGCTTTTAGAGGTCTACCTTCTTATTTGACGAAATACCAAGGTGACCCTGACCCTTGAAGTGATTATGGTCAAACGTTGGCCCCCCGATCCGTAGCTCCTCAGCTATCATGTGTTCCTCGACCTTTGGGTGGAACTCTCCAAGGGTGTCAGGAGGATCTTTGGAGAACTCATAAAAAAGCTGTGAGTCCCTCCTTAGTTCTCTGGTCATAGCGAGGATTCAGATCTCAGGGCAGAAGTTTTGGCTCGCTGAGGGCTTCTCGATTAAGCCTTTCGACATAGTCCTGAATGGTCTCCCCATTCTTTTGGGCTATGTCAAACATCTGGACTAGCATCTTTATCATTGGTCTACTTCCAATGAACTATTGGGTGAAGGTAGTGGACAACTCCTAAAACCCCACTATGGTTTTGGGTGCCAAGGAGTTGTAACATGCGGTTGCCATCCCTGACAAGGTGACTTTGAAATATTTGCATAGGGTACCATGCAATACCATGTTCATCCTACACTTCATCAAGTTAGCTTGGGGGTCACTGTGCCCATCATATGTGATGCCCAGCGGTATCTTCGTGATGTGACATGGTGTAGCTACAAACAGGACTTCTGGCATAAAGGTGTTTGTACAGAGCCCTCCGGTGAAGAAGGTGCTTTGGAGAGGAGCTTCCGGCAAGGATGTGACTACAAGACTCAGTAAAATAGAGGTTAGAGACTCCCTGGAGTGTGATTCCGAGGGAGAACCCTCCGACGCTCAAGTCAGTCTTTTGAGGATGAAAGTAAGAAGGAATGAAAAGCCAATAATGGCTAGAGTTCCCTCTTTGTTACATGTTGTCTTTCCCCTGTGCTAAGGTTCTCCACAGGTATTTATAGGAGGTCCCTAGGAGGAGGCCTCCTGCTATAGCTTGTCTTAGAACATGACACGTAGTTTGCCGGATTTGATCGCTACGTTTGAAGACAGGGACCCCCAGCTAGCTGTAGCCGTTCTGACTGAAGGTCAGGGCCGTGTAGGAGGGCTGTGTGTCAGAGGCGTGTATGAGGTCCCCCGTGTCAGAGGCTCATAATCATTTTTGTCTTATCTGGCTAAGAACTCCTTCAATGATGGACTCTCTTCAGGGAGTGAGACTTCTTCGATAGGCGAGCCTCCTTTGGTCTGACTTTGCTTAGTGAGGGCTGCGGAGAGAGGCTCCTTAGCAGTGTAGAGGACCTTCAGAGGATGCCATATTCTTCCAAGGGTTGGGGGATGATCCCCGAGGTCTATAGAGAACTTGACCGAGGATGGCATATCATGCCAATCCGAGGGTGGTGGTGTCATTAGCCGAGGGTGGTGAGGACCCCATCTTCCCCGAGGTGGGTCAAATGTACTTTCGAGGATGGTACTTTGTCAGTCATCCTTAGAGGCTATCCAAGCATGATAGCCATTTGGCTATCACATGCCCCCCTCAGAAAGCCGAAGTGGAGACTTCGGTCAGCAGAATCTGTAACCACCTCATAAAATGGGAGAATTACAAGTGTGTCATAATGGCTAAAAATTATTATATTGTGTAATTCTCACCATAGTGATTGAAGTGTGGGGGTAAAAGGCATGATCAACACCTCCTTAAAAGTGTTCCAAGTTGGTAACTTGGCCCCCAAGAAAAGCCTTAAGGATTGCTTGTTTGTCAAGCAACCTATGGACTGTTTTGTAAGGTTTTGGAAATTCGGGTACTCAATTACAAAAGTATTAAGAAAGAGACTTGGAAAGTTATGGGAAGGATATAAATAGTATGAAAGTGCTATTGGAGGACTAAATTACTCACGGAAGACAAGTTTGGACAAAAGAAACACTAAAGGCAACAAGGACCTAAATGTCCTAGTATAAACCTTAAGGTGTTCAAACTTTTGACTGAAGTCTAAGGGTGGAATTGTGGGGTTATCCCACCGTGGGAGAGGCAGCCATGACTGGATAATTAGTCAACAATGTTGGGCACATGTGTACCAATGAGTTTAAGACAAAGAAACCATAATTAGTGAGAAAGAAAATGACATAAAGCAAGGTTAAGCTTGTTAAGTGTGTTTTGTGCCCTTAAGCTCATTTAAGGCCATTTAAGTGGCCAAATCACTTATCCCTCTCTCATTTTCGTCCTCCCCCAGCCCAAGAACATAGCCATACTTCCTCCATAGCCACCACACTTTCAAACTTGCAGTTGATTGAAATTGAAGGCAAAAGAAAGCAAGAAAGGGCAATTTTAAGCTATGTGGTGCTAAGACTTGAGTGCACCTAGGATCAAGATCCAATTTCAGCATACCCATCAAGGTAAGGGCTCTCTTGCTCTCATGGGTTATTTTCTGTATTTTCAAACATCGATGAAGCTATGGCTAAGCTTGAAAGAGAGCCATGAGCTTGATGAACCAAGCTTATTGAGGGGAGTGCACTTATTGAAGGTTTTGTGACCAACTGTCAAGTGTACAAAGATGGCAGTAAAATGAGGGTTTCTAGAGCCCAAATTTAGTACTAACTACTGTTAAAATCCTCCGAAGACCAAGCATTAGCTTGAGGAGGGCTGCCATAGTGATTTTGCTATGTTTGTTATGTGTTTTATGGACTAACCTATGGTATATGTTGCTGCCACATTTCATGTGTTTGTTGTTTGTGTTTAGCTGCTGCATTTGGTTGCTATATCTTGTATATATGCATTTTGGTTTTTGTGTTTTAGTGTCTTTGGATGCAGGTTTCAATGATGGTCACATTGCCTATTGAATCCAAGTGTTACCCTTACTAAGTTTCTCAATGAAACTTACTCCCCTCAATTCTGTCATTTCAGGTCCAGCTGAAAGATCACCTTCAAACTAAGTTTTGTGGTTTGAGTTTTGATCTGAAATTTCAGATATATGAACTTCCATATTTCTAGTTATGATCTGGAAATTTTGGTGATTTTAGGAGCACATTTGGTATTTTTAATGGTGGTAATTACTGTGTTGTGCAGCAGCAGTCCAGCATCCTATTTTTGGAGTCCATTGTGTCTCAGGACCTCCTGTAACCTAGGGTGCGTATTTAGCTGAGTTAAGACCATATTGTAGTGCATGTATGCATGCACATGCAGTGTATGTAAAATGATACAAGTATGTGAACATTTGAGTCATGTTTTGTTTATGTAAGTGATATGGTGCAAAGCTGCCTACGTGTGAATGATGGGCTGCTTACTTGTAAATTCTGTTTTTGCCACATAAAGTTGTTAAAAGTGTTAGTGTTGTGCCCAAAAGTCAATCATGAGATGATTGTATTTTTGCACATTGAGTCATGATATTTTATTAAGGCATTAATCCAGCAATTATGTTTGTTGTTTTGTTCCTGCGTAACTTAACAAACATAATTGTAACCCTAGAATAATGATATTCTTAAAAGTCCCTGGTCTAGTATTATTGTGGAGCGGGTTGCAATAATACATAACGACTAGCATATGTGGAGACTAATATGAGATATGTAGTCTACATATGGGTACAAGTTGGAGAACTTGTGTACTGGACCGACCCACCATGAGAACACTACATGGATCGTTATATGAGTGTCATAAGTGATTCCCATAGTGATCAGGGTATATGTAGTCCTTCGACCTAAGATCATCAAGGTTCCCTACATGTGAGTCACATACTTTGATACTTTCCTTTGTTGCTCATAACTGAGTGAACTTGAAGGAGGTCATTGGGTATGTCACATATCATGCGGAGGGATTTGTATGATCAAGATGGGATTTGTCCCTCCTATGTAACGGGAGCGATATCTTCGGGCCCCTTGATAGAGTGAGACTTAGAAAATGCATGGCCATGCTCGGATGAGTTGATATACGATATCAATGTCATCAGTTTAAGTTAGTCTACTCGGTAATCAAGAAACCAAAGATTGGGCTATACGAGAGTGACACATTCCATGTCTCGTGCTTAGTCTTGATATCTTGGACAAAAGGACAATGGCATATATCGGTGATGATCATAAAGGTATAGTCGAATCATCGACAATCTTGTCACTTGGGTAGCAATGATGTGTTGCTAGACACCGCTCATTGCTTATGATCATATATGTGATTTATGATCATTGCCAACGTGATAAAAGCCTATTGGGTCGCACACATAGAGCAATTTGGATCATTAGAGTGCATGGGCTAATTATTTGGGTTATGGTTTCACTTTAATTTTTTATTAATAGTGGGCCCAAGAGTTGAGCCATTATTAAGCCCGAAATTGAATCCTAATTGGATTAGGGCTTTGAAACCCATTAGGCCTGGAAGTTGAGTCTCACTATAAATACAACTTTTCAGTGAGAAATTCGCAGGTCTCCTTGCCCTAGCCTCCAAAAAGGACAGCCGCACTCTTCTCATGCAATTCCTTGGAGGACGCAAGCTAGCACTGCGAGCGCAAGAGAAACGTATCTACTGGGACGTGGTGGAAGTGTGGTGATCCCGAGAGGCTCGTGTGGATACCATAGAGAACCTGAACACGTCAACTGTTCAGGTTTTGTGATTTGACTCTACAGTTGAGTGAGAGATCTCAATCAAAAATTAGGTATGAAAATTTTCGAACACCCGGTTTACCCCGTTTCACTTGGATCCTGGAGGGTTTCGGTTAAATTCCGCTGCACTGTTTGGCTCCCGAAACCCAACAAAAAGAAAGGGAATGTAATTACTATGTGTAATGGACATATATGGGATAGCCTTGGAGGGCTTTCCCCTTGTGAATAAAGTGTTTGCATGGTTTGGAAAAATTGTATGGGCAAAATGGTCCAAAAGTTGCCAGAATTTTGACTCTGGACCTAAAGTTTAATAACTCCCTGTGTAGAATGAATCTTGGTATGAAATTTTTGAAACACCTAGAGCAAATCCAGAGGGTTAATTGGGATTTGGAAGTTCTGGATTTAGAGCCCTGTACCCAAAGATATGGTGTTGCAAAGTTGGCTGAGTTACTGTTCATTTGGTCATAATTTTGTAACCAACTTAAAAAATCCATAACTTGGTCCATAGGTGGGCTATTGATGTAAAAAAAATTCCTTGGTTTGATCTAAATCTCTACTTCATAATGGAGCAAATAAAACAGGGGGCTATGTGGCTAGAATGATACAGTTTATTAGTGGAAGTTACAGGTGCAGTAGCTGGCCACTAGAACTTAACAAGATTGCCTAATGTGTGGAAGCCAAAACTAAGACTTGTGCTAGTGTTTTCCTTCTTTGCTGCCATGCTGTGCATGAAATGTGAATATGTGTGTGATGGTTGGACCAATATGCATGTATTTACATAGTGCCCAAGAGAGCCACTTGGGTATGCACACTAAGGGTAGTGTACTGATGGCCTACAGAACATTACCAATCCTGGGAGTCTAAATACACAGTTTTGGCACCATAACTGGACTACCCCAGAGTGGGTAACAGAATCTTGGGGGGCACTTCATGGGACTCATTGTAGAAGCTGTGTAGGAGTCACTTCATCTCCCGAAGGTGTGCCTTCTCAGCCGAGGTAGCCCGTGAGTGTCACTCCTTGTGATACGATCAAAGAATGCAAAACCAAGGATAGAAAGGATCCATTGAAGATAACTAGTGGACAATTGACAAGGAAGAAGGCTAAGGAGCTCACTAGTGCACTTCAAGCTCGGATGTTGATAGATTGGCGATGTTCTGGTGGAAAAATCACATCTTGAGCTAAACAAATGAGAATTGAGTGATTCTTGATTCATTGGAAAGATAAAATCTGGAGCTACAAATAATATGAAGATCATGAAACCCATTTTTCACGTTAAGGAGGTCCAATTTAGCTTTAATATCGCGATTTACGAGTTATCGCTGGTTCAGAAGTAGTTGCAGTATTTTGGGCATATCTTTGGATTTAGATGTCTGTTTTGTGTGGTTTAGGTGTCATTTCAAAGATAAGAAAGAGATGTAAAACTTTCATGGTTTTCATTTTGAGAAATCATGGCTGCATCAAGTTCGAATTTCATCTTGAAGTTGAAGACACAAGCAGGAACCACCTGAGAAGACTATTTTGGGGTTTTTATGGCCAATCTTGTGTTGTAACGTATTTTATTTTAGTTTCCTATTTATTTACATTATTTAGGATGTTATTTAGGCCATGGAATTGATTCAGGTCATTTAGGATAAAAGGAATTCGCTGCACACCTTAAACATGTGTTAAAAGTGTGTTAGAGTCCTAGTTTGACTAGGTTTTTCTTGAGTCCTTTGTAACTAGGTTTCCTAGGTGACTTGGCCTGCGAATTTTTCCCAGATTTTTACCCTAGTTTAGGCCTATATAAAGGCACATATTCTGGATGTAAACACACAGATTAATGTCGAAATAATATTGCTCTTTGGAGAGGTTTTCTCTTTGGTTCTTTGTGGACTGCCTTGGTGCACAAGTGTTCTTGTGTTCTTGGAGTTCTATACTTCTCGTTTCTAGTCACAGGTTGATTAGGGGTGGGGGTCTTTAAACCCAGTCTCTTTGATGTCTTGTGGAGCTTGTATCACATCTTGGGCGCGTTTCATGGTCTTTATACCATCGGGGTTCGCATCACCTTGCCCCCTGGCTAGTCCCTTGGGGTTTTCAAGGTGTGCACCCCCTTTTTTAATTTTCTATTGTAGGTCAATGGACCGTCACATCTCGTAATCAGGTGTGTCACTTCAGATATGCGTGCCTAGGTTTTCATGCTGTCAGAAGGTGTGCCCTCATTCCCTGCGTTGGATGACATGTGGTACGCGTTGATTGGGTGAAAGTTGCGTCAGTTACACCAACTGCGTCTTTTCACCTTCGAGGGGTAATTATGGTGACAATTTGCCTTCATGGGGTAGTTATGGCAATGATTTGTTTACCCCCCTTCATTCTTTATAAACCCTCCTTCGCCTCATAGCTCTCACGTTCTTTCTTTTGCTTCTGTCCTGCTCTCGTTTGCCCTTAAGCTTTTCCTTCTTTTCTGCGGTGGTGCAAGCGGCGGAGCAATTTCCAGTGAACTTTTCCGATGGCATCTACCAATCCCGACTGCGGCAAAAGCTTCAGTGGGTTTTCCTTTCTAAGGTCCTTTGGTTTCTTCTATTTTTATTTTTTCCAATGTCCGAAGTTGTTTTCTTTTCCCGAAGTCCTTCGATTTTCTGGGTTTCTAGCCTTTTTTGCTTTTTTGAAGTCACCCCATTCTTTCGAAGTCACTTTCTTCTCTGAATAGGTCTTCTTTGACCCCTCTTTCGGCTGTTCATCCTCTTCCCGAGAGTTGGCCTTCTCTCGACTCTCATCCATGCTGCACCACTTTGGAGAAAATGGAGAAGTGGGCAGCTAAATTCTACCTCCCGTCTTACGCTGTGACTAGGCTACCTACTGCAGGTCTGTTTAGTTACATGTATCATTCAGATGAGGTTACTATTTTTCAAGCCCAACTGAATGCCGAACTTCGGTTTCCTCCGCCGAAGATGATTTGTGACTTTTGCCAATTCCATGGCATAACCGTGAATCAGCTTCCTCCCAACTCCTATTCTTACTTCAATGTTTTTTTCTACATGTGTGGGGTTTTCAAGATAGAACCCCACTTCATCATCTTTATGCAGTATTACAAGCTCTATCTGGTCCCAAAGGGTGGCTTCTATTTCTTGCTACCTTAGGGATCTGGGAGCAAAAAATACATGTTCACCTTCGCCACCAAGGATAGCTGGCGAGGGCGGCAAAAACAATTCTTCTTCCTCAAGGTGGACAAGGCATGGTAGTATGTGCCAACCCGGTGGGTCCACGAGACGCTGGAGACGGATGTTGTTGATCCCAAGAAGTTGCTAACTCCTGAGTTAGCAGCAAGGTTTGAGGACTTTGATAGCCGTATCCGAGCTGTCGCTGACTGGGATGCCGAGGTCCCACCGCGCTCCTTGTATCCCTTTCCAATCAAGTGGGACCTCATGACCGAAAAGGTTCTTCGGGAGTTACGGGTGATCAAGGAGCACAAAACTGACCTCGGCATGCCAGCGCCTGCCATCGACGGGAAAAAGGCGTTGTTGGTGATGCTCCTTCGGAAGGAGCTCATATACGAAGCCTTCGTTGAAAGTAAGTTACTTCCCAAATTTTGCTATAAGTACCCCTCTAGACTTACACTGATATTTTCTTCCTTTTTCAGAGATGGGCGACCAGTCTGCTGCCTTCTACAAGTCCCTCTTCCTCGATCAAGCCAAGAAGGGGGAGCAGAAGAAGAAGGCCACCCTAAAGAGGTGGAAGACATCTGGAGGGGGGCCATCATCGGCCAAGAAATTGAAGAAGGACCGTCTTCCGGCCCCCCCTCCGAAGGACGTTATAGAGGTCAGAGAGAGGCCTTTGGTCCATGCTGACCCACCATCAAAGCTGGCCATCAGCTCCACTCCCCATAGTTACAGAAGGCCCTTCCACTGAAGAGCTCAAGGAGCGAAGACGAAGCATGGGCAAACACTTCCCTGCCGAAGTGGAGGAAGTCCACAACTTTGATGATGACATAGTCGAGGTTCTGCTAGGTTTGCCTCTTAGCCATTTTTCTATAAATTTAGACATCTTCAACATTTTTTACTTTTTAGACGTATGGCTAAGGGACAATGTACTGATGGAACTTCGACGTGATTTTGCAGAGGAACTGGCACCCTCGGCATGGATGGTTGAGCACGCCAGGAAACGGGCCCTTCGGGACTGCCATATCCCAAAGGATAAAGTCCCAAGGGAGCCTTTCTGGTCATTAACGGAGGACATGAACTTGTTTTCTAAGGATAGCCAGCAAATGGCTCCCCAAATGGCAAGGGGCCATGTTCAAATCTCTGGCGGAGGAGTGCCCAAACGAGGAGGTTCTCGCCGCGAAGATCTCTGAACATGCTGCCCAGGTGAGCTTCTTGGGAGTTTAGCAAATTTTCCAAGCTTTCGTAGCCTTTTGATCTTGATGCAAAGTCTTTGCTTTTTGTAGCTCTTGGCTTATAGTGGATATTTCCGAGCATGAGCAGTAAAGCAGTCTTCAATTCGATCTTGGACCGAAGAGCGCTTGGAGAAAGCCAAGCTATTCTACACTTGCTCGGTTGTCAAGTATGCTGAGCTGAACAAGATAGCCAAGGAGGAGGTGGCCAAGGTTTGGGTGGAGTTCTTGAAGATTCATGAGGAGCTCTCTCAAGAATTCTCCCAGAAGGTGTTTGACCTCGGCACGAAGGTCATCGCGCTATCTTCGGAGAACAAGACCTACTGAAAGGAGAAGGAGGAGGACTTCGCTCTCTTGATGAAGGCCCTTGTAGAGAACGCCAAACTCCAAGCCGAGGTCAACGCTCTGAAGAAGGAGATGAAGAAAAAGAAGAAAATGAAGAAGCTGGAGAAGGAGGTCGCTGAGCTGAGGGAGGAGCTGAACAACTTGGCTATTGAGAAGGACAAAGCTAATCAAGCAACTAAGGTTGCGTTCCAAGACGGCTTCTATTTGGCTCGACACCAAGTCCTGGTAAAGTACCCCGACCTCGACCTTTCTTTTCTTGCTGCCCTGGACATTCCCGAGGGGCCTCGTTAGGCATGGTCAAAGATTGAATATCTTAATCTTCCCTTTCCTCCTCTGGCGCTGAAGGTCGTGACAAAGGAGGTTGGCGATGGGATGACTCAAGATGACGTGGTCCCTTAGGCATCCAAGACTTCGCCTTTTTCTTCTCTTTTGTAATCTTCTTCCTGTAATCCTCTTCCTTGTTGTAATAAGGCTCAATTTAATAAAATTCCTTCTTTCCTGTAGAATTTGGCTAAGCCTCAGAACATGTTTCTTCTATACTATCTTTGGTACTGAGAGTTAGCTCGACCATTTTTGGCCTAAGTCCCTCGAGAAAATAGTAAGTAATCTTCACACTTGTTATTCGGATAAACGCCTTCAGTGTATATAGGACCAGTTTCAACTAACATTCTTTGGCAAAACTATGCCTATTTATGCATCCATATTCTGTCTAAAACCTCTTTAGAGAAAATGTATTGTTTTTTGTACATAGGCTCTTACACCTTGTTCGGCTAGGCTCCCTTGGTGGGACTAATTTTCTTAGAAAAAATTCTAAGTATAGAATTTTTTCAAGGCATCTGAATGCCATGTGATGGCCGAGGTGCCCATCACTGGTCGAGCTCCCAGACTCGACGGAGTACCGACCTCGACAGAGGAAAACTATCAGCCGAGGTCGGAAGGATAAAATGACCCCCTGGCCTTATGTCGGGAATTTGCCTCCTTAGGGAGAGGTAGGACTGACCTCGGCAGAACAATCAGACCCTCTTCAGAAGCAGAAGTATCCCTCGGAGGGACCATCCTCGGGGAATGTACTACTACAAACGTTAGAGTAACCTCGGGGAGTACGAACAGAGCATTCAAGGATCCTCTGACACCTCCCCATAAAGTCGCCCTCCAAGTACGTTCTGACACACTACCACTGGAGCACGCCATTACAAGGACACCTCGACATGACACTCTCGGAATGCCTAGGCTTCTAGCTAGGCGACTTTCACTGAGATAAGTGTCCCTTCATTCCCCGAAAAGCCGGGATCACGTCCCACCGAACACGTGTCGTAATCTGGGACGACCACGTGGAGAAAGGCTTCTGTACGCCCCCTTTATAAACGCCCGGGAAACATCCCAGCGAGGTAAGAAAAAAGTTCTCTTGCCATACACAAAAGAGCACATAATCTAGTTACCTACAAGTGCTGACTTGGGCGTCGGAGGCTCCTCCCTGGAAATACACTCCGGGGACCTCCTAACCTGTGTTTTCTGGAGCATTTCAGGTATCCTCCACTGGGGAATCTCCTCCCAAGGTGCTCTCCTCCGTCAGAAGTCCTCCTTACCCGCACAATGGCACACGACGAAGCCGCCGCAGGCCACCAATTGGCGCCGTCTGTGGGAACTCTATCCCATATCGCCGTCGTGGAGACTCGGCGCGCGAAGGACAAAGGGGTTTCAAGACCCCCCCTCGCACCCGAGACTCAGCAGGCGGCCACTCTGCCTGTGGCAGAAACTTCTATGACGGAGGACGATCGTCCTGTAACGGTAACGATGAGCTTCCTACGGGATTTCCAGCATTCTATCGTTGCCGAAATCACTCAGCAGCTCGATCAAAGGTTGCCACAACCTCCACCAGCTCAAAGGGCCTCACCCCCGACCATTCGTCGGGAAAGGAGCTCGCGATCTACTCATTGGAGTTCAGGGAGTGGAGGCTCCCTTGATGCATATTCAACAGACAGTGAACCCGTTGAGGTCTGCCCAACCAGAAGGGGAGCCCCAAAAGAAACCAGGGCCTCCTGTCAACGGAGCGTGTCCCTTTACCAGAGGTCCCCCTTTCCCCCCCGCCGGAGTCGTTCCCCAAGGCGAAGGAGAAATTCGCCACTACCAGCGAACACACGGTGGCAGGAAGGAACCAGCACTGCCGCCCTTATGGAAAGGATCCTGGGAAGGCTGGAAAAGGTCGAGAAACAGATCTCCTGGAAACCAGTCTGGTCCCGGTTGTCCGACTCCTACACAGGAGAGGAGTCGCCTTTCGTACGCGAGGTAGTAGAGGCGCCAATGCCCAGTGATTTCAGGGTACCTCGCCTGGAAACGTATGATGGGCGAAGTGACCCCCAGGCGCACCTGACAAAATACAAGCGAAGTATGGTGCTGCACGGCGCAGACGATGCCACACTCTGCAAATGCTTTGAGGTAACACTCTCAGGACCAGCAACAGCGTGGTATAGCTCTTTGCCCCAGGGAAGTTTGATAAGCTTTCAAGAGCTATCTACTGCTTTCACCCAACAGTTTATTGGTAGTAGGCCAACTGCCAAAATGCCAGTGAAAATGTTTGACATAGCTCAGAGAGGAGGGGAGACCATCCGCGATTATGTGGAAAGATTCAATCGAGAAGCACTGAGCGTACCAGACTTTCGGCCAGAAATTCGTATCCTCACAATGGTCAGGGGACTGCGGAGAGACTCCCAGCTATTCTACGAGTTCTCCAAGGACCCCCCAGAAACACTTGGGGAGTTTTACAGGAGGGCCGAACAACACATGACGGCCGAGGAACTCCGAATGGGAGGACCTAAAGGCGAACACCCTCGCACCGAGGGGCCTAGTCATCAGCCGTGCCAGCAGAACGAGGCAGAGCGGTCTCGAAGGCAAAGAGGAAAGAGGCCCGTAGCATTCACCCCCCTGAACACCACAAGAGCCAGTATTCTAATGGCGCTAGAAAGGCAAGGGACCACAGTCCCAAGGCCAAAGGCCATGGCCCCGGAGAATAAAAGGAATATGAAAAAATTCTGTCAATTTCACCGGGATCATGGCCATGACACTGAAGCCTGTTTCCAGTTGAAGAAGTACATCGAGTCCCTGATCAAACAGGGTCAACTCCGACGATACTTGCGGATGCCTTCTCCAAAGGGGAGAAAGGAAGAGCAGAAGAGAACAGACGATGAAGAGTATGACTCTGAAAGACGGCGGGACCGGAGTCCCCGAAAAAGTCTGCCACCCTCGGCAGGGGTTATCCAAACCATCACCACTGGGATACCCTCGGCCGAAAGAAAAAGAAAAATGAGGGAAGTCTCCGTCATGGAGTACGGGAACTCCCCGCGAAGGCTCACCCGTAGGGATGGGTCTGTAGTAAAGTTCCCTCACGATGATCCCCTCCTTGTCATGGCAAGGATAGGAAACTGGGATGTCAAAAGAGTGCTCCTCGACGACGGCTCAAACACCGACGTCATTTTTTCTCATCTGCTGGGAAAATTAGACATTTCAAAAAGTGATCTTAGCCCAGTCAGTTCCCCCACCTTTGGCGTCGGACCATCTGAACTTCCGGTCCTCGGGTACATCGACCTGCCCGTAATGCTGAAAGGGGTCTCACCCCAGAGCAAAGAAGAGTTAATCGCCTCCGGCAGAACAAGATTTATAGTCATTGATGTACCATCAGCATACAACGCCATTCTTGGAAGGCAGACTCAGGGCAATTTTCACATACGACCAGACGTAAGATACCTGACGGTCACCTTCGCCACTGAAGACGGAGATGCCGAAATCTTCATAGATCAGGCCGAGGTTAGAAAAGTCTTCACAAGGGCCAGGCAAAGCCCAGCCAAGATCCACGTACAAACTTCGGCAGAGGAAAAAATGGTCCTGGTAAATGAAAAGGCAGCAGCAGAGGAGATGGAAAGCCTCGAAGAAGTAGAAACGGAAGATGTAGAATTGATCCCCGGCCGAAACACCCGAATTGGGAAAAAACTGGCCGAAGGGGACAAAAAAAGTCTTGTATCCTTTTTATGCATGAACAAAGATCTGTTTGCTTATTCGCCGAAGGATATGCCTGGGGTTGACCCCGGCATAATCCACCACAATCTTAGAGTACAACCACACGTCAGACCAGTTCGGCAGAAGAAACGGAATCTATCAGCTCACAAAAATTCCTTCGTCAAAGCCGAAGTTAATCGCCTCATGGAGGCCGGGGTAATAAGGGAAGTAAAATACCCCGAATGGCTCAGCAATGTGGTTATAGCCACAAAAGAGGGTAGTGAAAAGCTCCGAATGTGCATCGACTTCCGAAACTTGAACGATGCATGTCCAAAAGACTCCTACCCATTGCCGGCCATAGATCAGCTGGTAGATGCAACTGCCGAGTACGGACTGCTCAGCTTCCTCGACGCCTTCAGCGGGTATCACCAGATCCGAATGAACCCCGAGGATGAGGAAAAAATGGCCTTCGTCACAGAAATAGGTACCTACTGCTATGTTAGAATGCCCTTCGGGCTCAAAAACGCAGGGGCCACCTACCAAAGACTGATGAACAAGGTATTTGATGCACAGATCGGTAGGAACATGGAAGTGTACGTCGATGATATGATAGTCAAGAGCAAAGTGCCTGGTAATCATATCACCGACTTAACCGAAACTTTCCAACGACTTCGGGAGTTCGGCATACGCCTTAATCCCGAAAAGTGTGTGTTCGGAGTAAACGCAGGAAAATTTCTCGGGTTTATGGTATCAGAAAGGGGAATAGACGCTAACCCTGAGAAAGTGAAAGCCCTGCTAAATTTCCGAACACCTACGTCTATCAAAGACATACAGAGGCTTACCGGGAGGATCACCTCCCTAAGTAGATTCATCTCCAGGTATGGTGACCGATGTCGCCCATTTTTCAAAGTGCTCACCAAAGTCTCCAAGGACAGTGGAACCTCCGGAATCCAGAAGCATCCATGGAATACAGAATGCCAGAAAGCCTGGGAAGAGCTCAAAAGCTATTTGACCCGCCTCCCAACACTCCGGCAACCTCGGGAGGGAGAGACTCTCATTCTCTACCTCGCAGTCACTGAAAAGGCGGTAAGTTCCGTCTTGGTGAAAGAAGAAGGTGGGAAACAATGGCCAGTGTATTACGTTAAGCAAGTCCCTACATGGCGCCGAGACGAGATACCCGTTGCTCCAAAAAGCTATCTACGCGTTAGTACTCGCGGGCAGGAGATTGCGACCCTACTTCCAAGGACACGCCATCACCGTTCGAAGTAACTTGCCCCTACGAGATGTAATGAAAAAAGTGGAGCATTCGGGAAGACTGTCAAAATGGTGCATCGAGCTCGGTGAATACGACATTACTTATGAGCCTAGAAGGGCGATAAAGGCTCAGGCATTAGCAGACTTCATCGCCGAAATCCCCGAGATCGAAAAAACCGAAGCACTCGCGGAAGGTGAAACAAAGACTGATCCAGAATGGAAGCTCTACGTCGATGGAGTGTCAGGCACAGAACATCAAGGAGCTAGAATAGTCCTTCAGGGCCCCGAAGGCATGGAAGCTTCTAAAGCAATCAAATTCAGTTTTAATGTTACCAATAACATTGCCGAATACGAAGCCCTCATAGCCGGACTGAAAATGGCCAGAAAAGTAGGCATAAAAAACCTTATGGCCCACAGTGATTCACAGTTAATAGTCTGATAGACGAAGGGAGAGTACGCGGCAAAGGACCCAATTTTGGCTAAGTATCACGACCTTGTTCAGAAACTCATTGAGAATTTCGACTCAGTGCGCATCAAGAACGTGCCCCGAAGGGATAATACCCAAGCTGATGCCTTGGCCAAATCCAGGGAACCTACCGAAGTACTAAAACATCCCAGCACGGAGTCAATGTGCATAGAAACCTCGGGGGAGGGATGGCAAGGCTCCCTCAAGAAATATTTAGCAACTTCGGAGCTTCCCAAGGACCCTAAAGAAGCCGCAAAAATACGAAAGCGTGCAGGAAGGTACTTCCTCATTGGGGAAGAACTGTACAGACAAGGGTATGCAAGCCCTCTACAAAAATGTGTAGGCGAGGATGATGTCAGAGTAATACTTGAAGAGGTCCACGAAGGAGTGTGTGGTTCCCATATAGGAACAGACGCCCTCGCTGGGGTAATACTCCGCCAAGGATACTTTTGGCCTACTTTAAGGAAGGATGCAAGGCAGTTCGTCCGAAGATGTGACAACTGCCAAAGGCACGCCAACATCCAAAAGCTACCCTCGGAAAAAATAAACGCAACGGACTATCCCTGCCCCTTTGCTGTATGGGGCATTGATCTTATCGGACCTCTCCCCAGCGCTCCCGGCGGGGTAAAGTTTTGCATCGTCGCGGTAGACTATTTCACTAAGTGGATAGAGGCAGAGCCGCTGGCATCAATCTCGGCAAAGGACGCTCAAAAGTTCGTATGGAAGAACATTATATGCCGATTTGGCATTCCGAGGGTAATAGTGGCCGATAACGGGACTCAGTTTACGGACAAGGGGTTCCGAGAACTCATGGAGGACCTCGGTATCAAAATGCATTTTGCCCCAGTAGCCCATCCTCAGAGTAATGGGCAGGTCGAGGTATCTAACAGAACAATAAAAGATGGCCTGAAGAAAAGGCTAAAAGAGGCAAAAGGGAAATGGCCAGGAGAACTCCCAAGCGTGCTATGGAGCTATCGCACGACTCCCCGAAGAGCCACGGGAGAGACTCCTTTCTCGCTCGTATATGGGACTGAGGCCATTATTCCCATTGAAGTCATGCAGCCCTCGGTAAGAGTACAGGTGTTCGATGAAGGAGGAAATGATCTTGGACTAAGGGCAAAACTGGACCTCCTCGAGGAACACCGTGAAATGGCCGAGTTAAGAAGAAAGGCCTTCCAGCAGAGAATAGCCCACGCCGCCAATTCACAAGTAAGAAAAAAAGAGATCAAAAAAGGAGACCTCGTTCTCCGAAAGACCGAATTTGAACAGCGAAGGCCATCAGAAGGGGTACTCCGGGCAAAATGGAGTGGACCCTATTTGGTCCTTGACGAGGTTCGCCCGGGGGTCTATAAGTTGGGTGATATGGAGGGAGGGGAGTTGAAGAATACTTGGCATTCAGACTCTCTGAAAAAATTCTACACTTAGACATTTTTCAAAGAAAGCTTGTAGCTATTCCTCCTCGAAGTCATCAATGAAAATACACGATGAATAAGGCTTCATAGCCGAAAGAATATGCCTTAACGATTCAACTTTCAAGGCGAAGTTCCTTATTAAGCTTAAAAACTCGTCAGCAGCCTAAGAAGGATCCTTCCAAAAGAGAAGCTGCAGGTGTCCGCCAAAAATACACACCTAGAATCATACTAGTTTCTGACAACTCATATTCGGAAGAAAGAACGGAGAATACAGGAAAATTCTTCATTAAAAAATTCAAAGACAAAGAATACAAAGAAGGAAGAAAAAGCCTATGACTGAGCCGGGGTGTCTGACATCTCTTCAACATCATTATTGATAGCCAAAGGCTATTGCCTCCTCGGTAGTAACTCCCTGCCAGAATATTGGCCGAGAAGTCTGACGTCACCCAAGAGAGGACCTTTTCACTGACCTCGGAAGGTGTGAAGTCAAACACTATGAGCTCGAGACTTTGGTTAGCTCGTCAGGAATTCCGAGGACAACACCGTCTCCATCGAGGGGCTAAACTGACCGTCTTCGGGTAAGAGAGCCATCTCCCTGAAGCAAGGGAGAATCTCCCCGAAGGAAGAGGCCCCAAAGAGGTCTTCCTCGAACAAGAAACACCTGAACGAGGGAATCCCCGAACTATGGGTGTGAGTCCCGAAGAAGGTGTTCATCAAGGGCGCTCCCAGAATTATGGGATAGATCCCGAAGGAGGTGCTCGCACCGAAGGACGGATAGAATCCGAAGAGGGTGCCCGCACCGAAGGGAGACCTCGCCCAGGGGACCTCGGGAGTACGGTATGAGCATTTAAGGAGCCTCTGACATGTCACCCACAAGCCCTACACGTCACATCTGAACGGCGAAATGACACGCCGCAGCCGCCCCAGTCCTGACACAACCCGTCCGGGTCCAGGGCTAAAAGAGGCTGCAAACGGCTGCCTGTCCCCTAGGTCCAAAGAGACAGATCAAATCCGACCGAACACGTGTCATGATCTGAACAGACCAGCTACTCCTATAAATACTAGGAAATGGGACTGGGCAAAGGAAGGGCATTTTCCTCTCTCTGAGAAAACACAGAACAGGCAAGACACTTGATCCCTTAGTGTTCTTCCTCCACTCTCACTCAGAAAACTGACTTGGGCGTCGGAGGGTCCTCCCCGGAAAAGCAAACCGGGGACCTCCTAACCTTTTCTTTGAGCTTTTCAGGCGCACTCAGCTGGGAAACCTGAGCTCCAGGCGCTTGCCTCCACAGGAAGTCTCTCCACCTGTCAACATGACAGCAAACGAAGATGCCTTGGGGCATCATTTGGCGCCGTCTGTGGGAAACTACTCCCAGGTAGCTGTTGTCGAAACTCGGCGTTCGAAGGACAGAGGACTTCCAAAGTCCCCGTCCGCGCCTGAGACCCAACCAGCTACCGAACAAAGTCCCCCAGAGACTTCCTTGCCTGAAGAGGAACGCCCTCTTGTCATCACCATGGATTTTTTAAGAGACTTTCAGAGGTCTGTTGTGGCTGAAATGACACAACAAATAGACCGAAGATGGCCGCAACCAGCCCAGGCGCAAAAACCCACTTCGTCAGCACGACCTCGGGAGAAAAGCCCGAGGGCAACCCATCATAGCTCGGGAAGTGGGGAGCCACGAGAAGAGTCCTCAACAGATAACTTGCCCCTCGGGGCACGGCTGGCGGAAAGAGCAAGGTCTAAACAACCTGAAATCCCGTCCAGAAGAAGTTTATCAACAGAGGCAGGGTCCCCCTCACCTCGGTTCCGAAGTCGCTCCCCGAAGGGACGGCACCAGGAAAAGGAGCCCAGTGCTACGCTCCTCCTGGAGAAAGTCTTGGCAAGACTGGAGAGAGTGGAACAGCAGGTGGCACGCAAGCCTGTTTGGGCCAGGCTAACTGAAACGGTCTCTGGAGATGAAACTCCTTTCGCCCGAACAGTGGTCGAGGCGGCCATGCCAAGTGACTTCAGGCTACCTCGGCTGGAGACCTATGAGGGTCGGACTGATCCCCAGGCCCACCTAACAAAGTACAAACGCAGCATGGTGTTACATGGGGCTGACGATGCTACGCTCTGCAAGTGCTTCGAAGTCACCCTCGCAGGACCAGCAACTGCCTGGTACAATTCCCTGCCTCCAGGAAACATCAAGGGGTTCCAGGAGCTGTCCACGGCGTTCAACCAACAGTTCATTGGGAGCAAGCCGACGGCGAAGATGCCCGTCCAGATGTTTGACATAGCGCAGAGAAACGAGGAGACCATCCGTGACTATGTCAAGAGGTTCAACAGGGAGGCCCTCAGTGTTCCGGACTTTCGTCCCGAAATCCGCATCCTCACCATGACGAGGGGCCTCCGGAGGGATTCGCACTTGTTTTACGAATTCTCCAAAGATCCCCCGGACACGCTGGGAGAATTCTACCGAAGGGCTGAACAACACATGACAGCCGAAGAACTGAGAATGACTGGACCAAAACACGACCAAATTCAAGCTCGTGGCGAAGGGTCCAGCCAGCAAGCCCGGTGTCCAACGGAACAGTCAGGCCGACCTCGGAGAATGCGAGTAGGAGGAAGGAAGCCCCAAAACTTTACACCTCTGAGCACCACGAGGGCTAACGTCCTTATGGCGTTGGAAAAACAGGGGGCTCAAATCCAACGGCCAAGGGGCATGACTGCTGACAACAGAAGGAACATGAAGAAGTTCTGTCAGTTCCACCGTGATCACGGTCATGACACCGAAGACTGCTTTCAGTTGAAAAAGTACATTGAATCACTGATAAAGCAGGGCCAGCTTCGGCGTTATTTGAGAATGCCTTCCCCGAAAGGGAAAAAAGAGGAGGAAGGAAAGCCCGATGACGAGGATTACGATTCGGACAGGCGAAGGAACCGAAGTCCGAGAAGGCGTCCTCCACCTTCGGCAGGAGTAATACAGACGATCACAACCGGACTTCCATCCTCGGAAAGAAAAAGAAGGGCCAGAGAGATAGCGGTGATGGAATATCAGAGCCCAACAAAAAAATTGGCCCGCGAGGATGGCTCCACCATCGTATTTCCCCATGACGATCCATTGCTGATAATGGCGAGGATAGGAAACTGGGACGTCAAGAGGGTACTGCTGGATGATGGGTCAAACGCAGACGTCTTGTTCTCACACTTGCTACCAAGCTTGGGCGTATCCAGGAGTGACCTCAAGGCTGTTACTTCACCCACGTTCGGCGTAGGACCATCTGAGCTACCTGTCCTCGGGTGGATCGACCTCCCCTTGATGATGAAAGGAACTTCGGAGAAAGGAACTACTGAGTTGTTCGCCTCTACCATGGCAAGATTCATAGTCATGGACGTTCCTTCGTCATACAACGCCATTCTCGGCAGACAGACACAGGGAAATTTGCACATTCGCCCTGATGTAAAGTACTTGACCGTCTCCTTCGCCACCAAAAAAGGAGACGCAAAGATCTTCATTGATCAAGGCGAGGTGAGAAAGGTGTTCGTCAGAGCACGAAAGGCTCCAGCAAGCAACTTAGCACATGCTGTAGAAGCAAAAGAGCTGGAAAGGGGCGAGGCAGAAGATTCCACAAAGGCGGAAACATAAGAAGTAGAGCTTGTCCCAGGCCATAGTACCCGAATAGGGAAAAATATGGCCGACGGAGACAAGGAAAAACTTGTATCTTTTCTTCTTGCAAATAAAGATCTGTTCGCCTACTCGCCGAAGGACATGCCAGGGGTAAACCCTCGCGTAATCCAGCATAGCCTTAAAGTGAGTCCGGAAGTAAAACCTGTCCGGCAAAAGAAACGGAGCATCTCAGCTCACAAAAGTGAATTCGTCAAAACCGAAGTCCAGCGTCTGATAGACGCTAGCGTTATCCGGGAGGTAAACTACCCCGAATGGCTAAGTAACGTGGTAATTGCCACAAAAGAAGGAAGTAGCAAGCTTCGGATGTGCATCGACTTCAGAAATTTGAACGATGCCTGCCCAAAAGATTCATATCCTCTTCCACCAATAGACCAACTGGTAGACTCAACTGCCGAGTATGGGCTCTTAAGTTTCCTAGACGCCTTCAGTGGCTACCATCAGATAAGGATGGACCCCGGAGACGAAGAGAAGACTGCCTTCATCACCGAGGGATGCCCTTCGGACTCAAAAATGCAGGAGCCACCTACCAAAGGCTGATGAACAAGGTCTTCAAAGACCAAATGGGGAGGAACATGGAGGTATATGTTGATGATATGATAGTCAAGAGCTAACTGCCTGGCTACCACGTTGCAGATTTAGGGGAAACCTTCCAAAAGCTCAGAACCTTCGGGATCCGCCTTAATCCAGAGAAGTGCATCTTCGGGGTGACCTCGGGAAAATTCCTCGGGTACATGGTATCCGAAAGAGGCATCGACGCTAACCCTGAGAAGATTAAGGCTCTGCTTGAATTCCGAACACCTACCACAGTCAAAGACGTGCAGAGACTCACCGGAAGAATAACCTTTCTGAGCAGGTTTATTTCCAGGTACGGAGATAGGTGTCGACCCTTCTTCAAAGTCCTCACAAAAGCGGCAAAAATGGAAGGCGACCTCGGAAGGGATGGCCATCCTTGGGCTGAAGATTGCCAAAAAGCCTGGGAAGAACTCAAAGTCTACTTGGCCAGACTGCCGACTCTGCGGCAACCTCGGGAGGGAAAGCCCCTGGCACTATACCTCGCCGTCACGGAAAAAGCTGTGAGTTCGGTTCTTGTGAAAGAAGAAGGACCGAAACAGTGGCCGGTTTACTATGTCAGCAAGTCCTTGCATGGCGCCGAAGTCAGGTACCCTTTGCTTCAAAAAGCTATATATGCCTTAGTGCTTGCAGGTAGAAGGCTGCGGCCATACTTTCAGGCTCACCCCATCATTGTCCGAAGTAGTCTGCCACTACGGGATGTCATGAAGAGAGTTGATCATTCGGGAAGGCTCTCCAAGTGGTGTATAGAGCTTGGCGAACACGACATCACATATGAACCCTCGGAAAGCCATAAAAGCTCAAGCTTTGGCAGACTTCATCGCCGAAGTACCCAACACCGAGGAGGGACATTCATTTTCTGGCGAAGGTGAGCCAGAATGGACCTTGCACGTTGACGGGGCCTCAGGATCCGAACACCAGGGAGCTGGAGTGATTATCAGAGGCCCCGAAGGCCTAGAAGTAATGAAGGCCATCAAGTTCAGTTTCAATGCCACCAACAATATGGCGGAGTATGAGGCCCTCATAGCAGGATTACGCCTGGCCAGAAAAATTGGCGTGAGAAACTTGAAAGCACATAGTGATTCCCAGCTGGTGGTCCGAAAAATGGCAGGGGACTATGGCGCGAAAGACCCGACCTTGGCAAAATACCATGAGTTGGTAACAAAGCTTATTCGGGAGTTCGACGTCGTGAAAATCGAGAACGTACCCCGACGGGAAAATGCTGAGGCAGACTGTCTGGCGAAGTCCAAAACTTGCACCGAAGTGCTAAGCCACCCCAGCATCGCGGTGCTAAGCATAGAGACCTCGGGGAAAGGATGGAGAGAACCAATCAAAACGTATCTCGCAACCAACACACTCCCCGAAGACCCCAGCGAAGCCGCAAAAGTGCGAAGGCGCTCCGGCCGTTTCTTCTTAATTGGAGAAGAACTATATCGGCAAGGATATGCAAATCCACTACAGAGGTGTGTTAGTGAAGAGGATACCGAAATGATCCTCGAAGAAGTTCACGAAGGTGCCTGTGGTTCGCACATCGGAACCGACGCCCTAGCAGCAGTGATACTCCGCCAAGGATACTTCTGGCCTACCCTAAGAAAGGACGCCAAGCAGTTCGTCCAGAAATGTGGTAGTTGCCAGAGACATGCCAACATCCAAAGAGCACCCTCAGAGTTCGTGACTTCGGCAGACTATCCTTGGCCCTTCGCAGTTTGGGGCATAGATCTAATTGGGCCACTCCCAACGGCGCCTGGAGGCATAAAGTTCTGCGTGGTAGCAGTAGACTATTTCTCTAAATGGGTCGAGGCAGAACCCCTGACAACTATCTCGGCAAAAGAAGTGCAGAAGTTCGTATGGAAAAACATCGTATGCAGATTTGGCATACCGAGGGTACTCGTAGCGGACAATGGATCCTAGTTTGTAGACAAAGGATTCCGAGAATTCATTAGCGACCTCGGGACAAAAATGCACTTCGCCCCAGTAGCTCACCCCTAGAGTAATGGGCAGGTGGAAGTATCTAACAGGACCATAAAAGATGGTCTGAAAAAGAGATTGGGAGAAGCAAAAGGGAAATGGCCAGGAGAACTCCAAAGCGTGTTATGGAGCTACCGAACGACACCCCGAAGAGCCACAGGGGAAACACCCTTTTCACTTGTCTTCGGCACAGAGGCCATCATCCCCGTCGAGATAGTACAACCGTCAATACGAGTCCAAGTGTTCAATGAAAAAGGAAATGACCTTGGCCTAAGAACCGAGCTCGACCTCGTCGGCGAACACAGAGAAATAGCCGAGCTAAGGAGAAAAGCTTTTCAGCAAAGAGTGGCAGTAGCCATAAATCTACGCGCCAGGCCAAAGGGAATAAAGAAGGGAGACCTCGTTCTCCGAAAGGCTGAATTTGCACCTCGAAAGCAGTCCCACGGGGTACTTCGCGCAAATTGGGAAGGACCCTACCTGGTACTTGCCGAAGTACGAAAAGGAGTCTATAAGCTCGGCGATACCGAAGGCATAGAATTAAAAAATACTTGGCACTCAGATGCCTTGAAAAAATTCTATGCTTAAAGTTTCGATGGAAGAGTTGTATTGTACAAATTGGAAAAAAAATTTCTAAGTAAAAAGTTCTGAAGAAGTAGAAAACAAGAATCTCACAAAGACAATCGCCGAGGAAAGCAAAAGTATGGTTTTCCGAAGTCTCTTAAGCGAACGTGTTCGAGACAAAGGAAAGCAAAAGTATGGTTTTCCGAAGTCTCTTGAGCGAACGTGTTCGAGACAAAGGAAAGTGAAAGATGTTGCGAAATCTCTCGAGCAACCGTGTTCGGGATGAAGGGGAACAAAAGAATCTTGCAAAAAGACTTAGCCAAATTTTCTAAAAGAAAAGATATCTATTAAGCCAAGAGTGCTTACAAAGAAGAAAGTTGCTGAAAGAATACAAAAAAGAAGAAGAAAAAGAAGACAAAGAGCCCTAATACAAACTAAGGAACCCCGGTGTCTTGAGAACTGCCGGCCTCTGCGCTTTTGTCAGTAGCCTTCAGTGCCAGGAGAGAAGAAGGCAGTTTCAAGTGCTCGATCTTAGACCAAGACCACCGAGGCCCCTTGGGAATGTTCAGAGCCTCCAAGAAGGAAAGGTCTAGATCTGGAAACTTCTGCAGGACTTGGTGCCGCACGAGACAAAAGCCGTCTTGAAAACCGACCTTCGTCATATCATCGGACTCTCGCTTCTTAACCACCAAGTCCGCGAAGTCCTTCTCCAGATCTGTGAGCTTCTTCTTCAATGCCTTCGTCTTCTTCTTCTCTTTTGAAGACTTCTTCAGAGATTCGACCTCGGCTTGAAGTTGGGTCTTTTCTTCGAGCGTCTTCGCGAGGAGAGCATCAGACTCTGACTTCTCCTTTTGAGTCGCCTCTATAGCCGAAGTTAGCTCCGCCACCTGGGAGCCGATGTCGGAAAGCTTCTGGGAGGAGTCTTTCAAAAGTTCCTCCTTTTCCTTCAGGAACCCCTCCCGAAGCTCAGCAACTTCCTTCTGAGCAGCCTGCGTCAGCTGAGCATTCTCGGCAGCTAGTGCCGAACATTGGGCCTTTGTCTTGTCATAAAGATCCAAGATCGAGGCCCTGTATGCTGTTGCCTCGCCACCCGAACTCGGAGAAACCCAGCATACCCCATCAGCTGCGAAGAAACAAAGGGAAAAATAATGCTAAGTACTTGGAGAAAAATAAAAGGCAAAGTTGGCACTGAGGAAGGAATGGAGCATACCTGAGCAGCGTATTCGGTGAGTTTGGCGGCCACAGAGTTGTCGCCTGGGTGAGCCGCCGCAAGGGCCTTGAAAGAGGCCTCAGTAAGCACCCCTTTGCAAATTTGCTTGGCCATCTCTGGACATTCCTCGGAGTACATATTCATGTCCTCCGTGAATGTCCAGAAGGGCTCCTTCGGGACTTTCCCCGCTGGAATTTGGGCGTCTCGAAGGGCCCTCTTGCGGGCGTGCTCGGCAACCCGGTCAGGGGCAGCTACCTCCGCTGCACAATAAAGCAGAAAAATTGGTTAAGGCCAGAAAAACCTTAAGAATTCACAGAAAACAAAACGTTGTTGGACAAGTACAAACCTGGTTGCACCTCAGTAACGTCGTCATCAGAAATAGACGTCACCTCAGTGGAAATCCCCTTGCCTTTTCTTTGGCGCCGCTCTTCGGCAGAAGGGGTCTCCTCCTCCTTGCCCTCCAAAAGAGCATGCGAAGGCGTTGGGCTCTGAGGAGGGACGTCGGCAGCAACTTCGGGCAAAGAAGCAGCAGCATCCTCGGGCTCCCAACTTACCTCCTCCGGAATTTCCGGAAGAGGAGAAGGAGCGGCCTTCTTCGCTCGTTTGGAAGAAGGACCGCCCGAAGTCTGTTTTTGCCTCCGAGAGACGGCCTTCTTCGTTTGTTCGCCTCTCTCGGCCTGACCCGCAAAGAGGGCTTTGTAGAAGGCAGCGGTATCGTCGCCCATCTCTGAAAAAAGAAAAAGAGATCAGTGTGAGTCCAAGATGAAGTTATGGAAGAAAGAATGCAAAAGTAACTTACTCTCATAAAAAGACTCGTAAGTCTCTTCCTCCTGAAGGAGTTTCATAGCCAGGAATTTTCCCCCAAAGAAGCAGGTTTCGGCATATCGAGGTCCGTCTTATGCTCCTTTACCACCCCGAGTTCCCGAAGGACTTCCTCGATCATAAGTTTCCAGTTGATCGGAAAGGGGTAAAGGGCACGAGGAGGGACCTCGGAAGCCCAATCAGAGACGGCTCGGATGTGTCTGTCGAAGTCTGCAAAGATAGGTGCTACTTTGGCGTCTAGCATTATCTTCGGGTCAACGACATCCATCTCGAGCCTTCCCCGAGCCCCACTTGGTCATGACACGCGACTAGGCCTCCGACTTCTTCAGGAAGAAAAACTTTTGTTGCCACCCTCACCAGCTGTCCTTGTTGGCGAAAGTGAACTTATATTTTTTGCTCCCGGATCCCCGAGGTAGCATGAAATAGAAGCCACCCTTCGGGACCACAAAGAGCTTGTAGTACTGAAGAAAAACAACGAAGTGGGGTTTTATTTTGAAAATGCCGCACATACAGAGAAAGGCGTTGAAATAGCAATACGAGTTCGGCGGAAGCTGGTTAACGGCAATGCCATGGAAATCGTAGAACTCGCTAACCATCTCCGGGGGAGGGTACCGAAGTCCGGCCTTCAGCTGGGCTCGGAAAACGGTGATTTCGTCACTTCGGTTAGAGAAAGAAAACTGGTCAGAACGTGGCAACCTCGTGACAGAATAAGAAGGTAAGAAAAACTTTTTCTTCCACTTCGCTAATTTTTCCGGAGTAGTGCAGCAGGGGTGAGAAAGAAGAGGTTGCCAACTCTCGGGAATAGGCATGATGAAAACGAGTTCGGGAAAAATGTGAAAAACGAATTTGGAAGAAGCTTTGAACAAAGCAAAAGGACTAAAACCCACCAAAAGTCTTGCCGAAATCTGGGTTTCGGGAAGCCGTCGTGAAAAGTGGCCGGAAAAACGCCTGAAAAAGGAGAACCGCCGCGGAAAAATGGGAGAGATTGGAAGGTAAAGCAAAGCAAAAGCAAAAGCAAAAAGAGGGTTATGACAGGACAGATATATATAGGCCGAGGAGGCTAAACGAACCGACGTCATAAGTACCCCTCGGAAGGCGAAGCGTCGCCATAACTGCTAAGTGCGCCTGAAAAGTCATGCCTGCTGTACTCAATGCAACCTCACCAAATAATAGCACGCCATGTGTCAGCCATCGCGCAGCAAACGTGCCACGTGTCATCCATCGCGCCAGAATACCGAGCACGCCCTCTGACATCATTAAGTCTCGAGGCGCCGCCCTAGACTGACTCTGCTAGGCACAAGACGCGACGCATGAGCAGACCTATAAAGGCAGAAAAGTAGGTTACCTCGAAGACACCAAAAGACAGCCTGTGACTTCGGGCAAAAGGTGTATCTTCGGCACAAGGTTAGCCTATCTTCTCTTACGTCGAAGACACCAAAAGACAGCCTGTGACTTCAGGCAGAAGGTGTATCTTCAGCACATGATTAGCCTATCTTCTCGCACCTCGAAGACGCAAAGAGACAGCCCATGGCTTCAGGAAAAAGAGGGCGTCTTCGGTGCAGATATCACAACCAAAGGCCCCGAAAGCCGATAAACCGAAGTTCCCACTTCGGCTTTTCGAAGGGGGCCTGTGATAGCCAAAAGGCTATCGCCTCCTCGGTAGTAACTCCCCACCAGAAAATTGGTCAAGAAGTCTGACGTCACCTAAGAGAGGATCTATCACCGACCTCGGAAGGTGCGAAGTTAAACATTATGAGCTCGAGACTTCGGTTAGCTCGTCAGGAATTCCAAGGATACTACCGTCTCCCTCAAGGGGCCAAGCTGATCGTCTTCGGGTAAGAGAACCATCTCTCTTAAACAAGAGGGAATCTCCCCTAAGGCAGAACCCCCAAAAGAGGACTTTCCCCGAACAAGAAACACCTGAACAAGGGAATCCCCGAACTACGGGTGTAAGTCCCGAAGAAGGTGTTCATCAAGGGAACTCCCAGAACTATGGGATAGATCCCGAAGGAGGTGCTCGCACCGAAGGGCGACCTCGCCTAGGGGACCTCGGGAGTACGGTATGAGCATTTAAGGAGCCTCTGACATGTCGCCCACAAGCCCTACACGTCGCCTCAGAACGGCGAACTGACACGCCGCAGCCATCCAAGTCCTGACACGATCTGTTCAGGTCTAGGGCTAAAGGAGGCTACAAACGGCTACCTGTCCCCTACGTCCAAAAGCACAGATCAAATCCGACCGAACACGTGTCATGATCTAAACGGACCATCTACTCCTATAAATACAAGGAAAGGGGACTGGGCAAAAGATGGGGCATTTTCCTCCCTCTGAGAAAACACAAAACAGGCAAGACACTTGATCCCTTAGTGTTCTTCCTCCACCTTCACTCAGAAAACTGACTTGGGCGTCGGAGGTTCCTCCCCGGAAAAGTAAACCGGGGACCTCCTAACCTCTTCTTTGCGCTTTTCAGGCACACTCAGCTGGGAAACCAGAGCTCCAGGCGCTCGCCTCCTCAGGAAGTCTCTCCACCTGTCAACATGACAGCAAACGAAGATGCCTTGGGGCATCAATTATCTCCGGATGGCTCAGTCGGAGACACAGGTCCAGCTGGAGGAAGATTGAGAAACTTGACTTTAGACCATGAAGATCTAGGGTCTTTGGGAAAGTCCAGAGCAGATAAGTAAGAAAGCTCCAGACCAGGGTGCCGAGCAAGGACCTGGTTACGAGCCAAGCAGAAACCGTCTTGATAAGACGTGTTCGACATTTGCTCGGTACGATCCTTTTCGGCCCTTAGAGCCGCGAGCTCTGCTTTTAGCGTGACAATCTTCCCCTCTAGCTTCTTCTTCTTCTTGCTCTTCATCTCCTTCTTCTTCAACGACGCGACCTCAGCTTGGAGATCGGCATTCAAAGTGAGCACTGATGCCCTGAAGCATCTTTGTCTAATGACATGGTGAGTTCCGAGGGAGCTTCCGAGGAGGGAGAACATTTGACGAAGAAGTTCCCCCGGTGGGAAGGTACCTGAAAGGCTCAGAAAAAAGCGTTAGGAGGTCCCCGGGATGTTTTTCCGGGGAGGAGCCTCCGACGCCCAAGTTAGTGTCCTGATAGTGAGTAAAGTAGGGACCCTAAATGGATACAGGATCTGGCCTGTATATGTTTTCTGCTATGCGAGAGTGCCGATGGAGATGTCCCCCTTGCCAAGTCCTATTTCCCAGTATTTATAGAAGTACCTGGCCCGTTCGGATCCTGACACGTGTGCGGTTGGATTCTTTCTGTGCTTTTTGGGCGTAGGGAACAGGTAGCCGTTTGTAGGCTCCTGGTTTTGTGGCTGAGACGGGACTTGGATGACGTCAGCGTGTCAGGCCGCCGTTTCAGGCAGCGTGTGGGCGATCTGTCAGAGGCTCCTTAAATGCTCATTAAATGCTCATGCCGTACTCCCGAGGTCCTTTGGGCGAGGTCACCCTTTGGTACGGACGCCCTTCTTCGGGAATCACGCTAGTGGCTCGGGGAGTTCTCTAGCTCGGGAGTTCCGCCTTCGGGGAGAATCTCTCCTGCTTTCAGTAGCTGGTTCTTTTCTCCCGAAGGCGATATGTTCGGTTCCCCGAGGGAGTCAGCAACACATTTAGATAACCTGGCATTTCAGCCGAAGTACTTACTTCGTCGTGCTCGACTTCGCTTCTGCCGAGGTCGATGGCAATGCTTCTTTCCGAGCTACGTCAGGCTCCCCGAACAAACCTTCGGGGAAGTATATACTGGAAGAGGCGAGAGCCCTTCGGCTATCACAGGCCCCCCTCGAAAAAGCTGAAGTGGAAACTTCGGTTTGTTCGCTTCCTGAGGGCCCCTCTTTGGGCCTTGAGTGCAGTACCTGTTCCGAAGACGGACCTTTCGTCCGAAGACGTAGGCTTTTCTACCATAGCCTGTCTGTTGGTATCTTCGAAGTAACCTGCTTTCCAGCTTTTTAGGTCTGCGCCACATCATGTGTCAGGAATAGGTGTGTCAGTCTGGAACGACGCGCCTAAGGATGAGGGGTGTCGGGACACGCATCCCCCCTTTTGGCGCGATGGTTGACACGTGGCAGCTTGTCATTGGTGGGGATTGTGTTGTAACGGCAGGCGCGCCTTTTTAGGCGCAAAAGAGCAGTTATGGTGACGTTTCGCCTTCGCAGAGCACTTATGACGCCGGTTCGCCTACCTCCCTCGGCCTATATATATGCTCATTTCGTCATTTGTCTCTTTTGCTTTTGCTTTTGCTCTGGTTTTCCTTCTGCTTTCTTCTGCTTTTCGCGGCGGTTCTTTCACCTGAGCTTTTTTCCGGTCACCTTTCACGACGGCGTCTTCACACCCAGATTTCGGCAAAAGATTTGGTGGGTTTTGATTTCCAGAACTCTTTGTTTTTCAAAGTTTTCCCGAAGTTCGTTTTTGCCTTTTTCCGAACTCGTTTTTCAACCAAAAATGCCTATTCCTGAAAGTTGGCAACCTCTTTTGTCCCACCCTTGCTGCACCACTCCTAAAAAATTAGCAAGGTGGAAGAAAAAAATTTTCCTTCCTTCGTACGCTGTTACGAGGTTGCCACGTTCTGACCATTACAGCTTCTCAAACCATAGTAACGAGATTACCATTTTCCTAGCTCAGCTGAAAGCTGGACTTCGGTTCCCTCCTCCGAAGTTGATTTGCGACTTTTGCCAATTCCATAGCATTGCCGTAAATCAACTTCCTCCGAACTCGTACTGCTATTTCAACGCCTTCCTCTGTATGTGTGGCATTTTCAAAATAGAACCCCACTTCATCATTTTTATGCAGTACTACAAGCTCTACGTGGTCCCGAAGGGTGGCTTTTACTTCATGCTACCTCGGGGATCCGGGAGCAAAAAGTATATGTTCACCTTCGCCACTAAGGACAGCTGGCGAGGGTGGCAAAAAAAGTTTTTCTTTCTGAAGATGGAGGAGGCCTGGTCGCATGTTCCGACCAAGTGGGCTCAGGGAAGGCTGGAGGATGACGTCGTAGATCCGAGGATACTGTTGACTCCCGAGTTGGCTTCCGTATTCACGGATTTCGACGGACGTATCCGAGCCGTCGCCGACTGGGGTCCCGAGGTCCCTTCGCGTTCTCTTTACCCCTTCCCCATCAATTGGAGGCTGATGACCGAGGAGGTCCTTCGGGAGCTAGGGGTGGTAAAGGAGCACAAGACGGACCTCGGGATGCCGGCTCCTGCCATCGCTGGGAAGGATTCCTGGCTAGTGCAACTCCTTCGGGAGGAAGTTTCTTTCGAAACTTTTTATGAGAGTAAGTTATTTTCTAGTCTCTTTGTTATAACTTCGTTCTGGACTCACACTGATGTCTTCCTTCTTTTTCAGAAATGGGCGAGGACACTGCCGCCTTCTACAAATCCCTTTTCATCGGTCAATCCGAGAGGGGTGAGCAGACGAAGAAAGCCGTCTCCCGAAGGCGGAAAATGACCGGGGCTGGGCCTTCGGCTAAACGGGCGAAGAAGACCATTCCATCCGTTCAGCGAGAAGCTTCCGAGGAGGCTAGCGAAGAGCCGGAAGCTGCCACCGTCCCTCAGCCCGAGGTTACTGCCGAGGTCCCTCCTCAAAGTCCTACCCCGTCGCAGGCTCTTCTGGACGCCGTGGTAGAGGCCCCTTCTGCCGAAGAACGACGCAAAAGCAAAGGCAAGGGGATCTCTGCCGAGGAGGTCCCAGATCCCGACGATGATGTGGCCAAAGTGCCAGCAGGTTCATTTTGTGATGTCTTGCCTTAATCCAGCTTTCTATTTTAAGGTTTACTTACCTTAATCCAGCTTTCTGTTTTGTCGTGCAGAGGAGTTGCTCACTCCGGGTTGGGTAGCTGAGCATACAAAGAGAAGAGCCCTTCGGGACGCCGGCATCCCGAAGGGAAAAGTCCCGAATGAGCATTTCTGGACGTTTACGGAGGACATGAATTTGTACTTCGGAGATTGCCAGCAAATGGCTAAAGAGATCTCGAAAGGGATCCTCACCGAGGCCTCCTTTAAGGCCTTTGCCGAGGCTCACCCGGGTGACGATTCTCTTGTCACGAAGCTTTCCGAACACGCCGCCCAGGTATACTTCGCGCCTATCTTTCTTCCTTGAATTTTTTCTAAGTGTTTGGTTTTCTCTTTGTCTTAATGACCTCGCCTTTATCCTTTTGCAGCTACTGGGGTATGCCGGCTTTCTCAGAGTTTGGGTGGCGAGGCAGACGGCATTCCAAGCTTCGGCCTTAGAAGCCTTAGAAAAAACTAAGGCCATGTGCTCGGAATTAGCTGTCAAGAATTTGCAGCTGGCCCAAGCTGCGGAGAAGGAAGTTGCCACCCTTCGGGAGGAGTTCCAGAAAGAAAAAGAGGAACTTTTGAAGGACTCCTCCCAGAAAATTTCTGACCTCGGCTCCTAGGTGGCGGAGCTGATCTCGGCAAATGAGGCGCATCAGAAAGAGAAGTCAGAGGCTGAAGGTCTCCTGGCGAAGGCGCTTGCTGAGAAGGCTGCGCTCCAAGCCGAGGTTGATGCTTTGAAGAAGGAGCCGAAGAAGAAGACGAAGGCACTGAAGAAGGAGATCTCTGATCTGCAGAAGGACCTCGAGAAGCTTGAGGTCGAGAAGGATAAGTCTGACCAGATGACCAAGGTTGGTTTTCAGGATGGGTTCTGTCTTGCTCGGCACCAAGTCCTTCAGAGGTTTCCAGATCTGGACCTCTCTTTCTTGGCGGCCCTGAACATTCCCGAGGGACCTCGGTGGACCTGGTCTAAGATTGATCATCTGAACTTGCCTTCTTCTATTTCGGCGCCGAAGGCGGCGGAAAAGGACGCAGGAGCTGATGACTCCCGGGACGCCGAGATTCCTTAGCTTGTTCTAGGATCCTTTGCCTTCTTTTTCTTCTTTTTCTTCTTGTAATTTTCCTTCTCTGTAAGCAGTTTTATAAATAAAGATACTTTCTTTCATAGAATTTTGGCTAAGTCTTTCTGTGTGAATTTTTTCGTTTCTCGCCGTCGTTTCTCGCCGTCTGGAACACGTTTGCTCTCAGAGACTTCGCAAGACGATCACCAGACTTGTTTAGGCTTGGGAGTACATTGCCTTCTGCCTAAAAAAAAAAAAAACTTTTATACTTAGAAAAAATTCTTTCTAAGAAACTTTTGTACTTGGAAATTTTTGTATCTTGTACAATTTTTTCCACTAAGGGCTTTAAGCATAGAACTTTTTCAAGGCTTCCGAATGCCAAGTATTTTTTAGTTCTACGCCTTCGGCATCGCCGAGTTTGTACACCCCTTTTCGTACTTCGGCCAGTACCAGGTAAGGACCTTCCCATTTTGCGCGAAGTATGCCGTGGGACGGCCTTCTAGGGGCCAAATTCAGCCTTTCGGAGGAC